>SEYY01018596.1:67500-77500 GCA_009176605.1 Armadillidium nasatum | reverse complement strand
AGAGCGTATGCTATGAACTCTAGTTTTGAGTCACAGAAGGAATAATGTAAAGAGCAAACACTTTCTTAGTATTAAGCCCAGACAGAGCAGAAATCGCATCTTTAGAAGAATCTGCCAAATTAGACTTTAATGCCCATAAGTTATATCAAATAACTCTTCTCTAATGTCTTTGATATATATTTAAAGGTCTCCTGATTTACTGAATTTATACCCTTTCATTTTACATTTGAAGCTACTAAATGCCATATCAGTCAACTATGTATATAAAACTTAGACAAACATTTCCGGACATTTAATATTTAGCATCCAAAATTAACTTGATTGGTTACCTAATCTAATTTTCTATGATGAATGTCTGTCAAAATTCTACTTGCATACATGTACTGAAAAATTTATGCAAATTTATCAATGCATTCCAATGTCGTTACAGCAATGTTATTTCCTATGTAACCATTTTTACTTACATATGTCTTCTCTTTCTAAATCGATATAAAACAAATAGCGTCATGATATGCTAATAATAATACTACTATAATAATAATCTTAGTTTTATAATAATAATAATCTTAAAGTTTTCCTTTAACCTGATAATATTCATAAATCAAATTACTGAGAACATTTCTCTGACCAAATGAGTAAATTTGTCTTTTCTCACACAACGAGTCAACTTCAGAAACATTTGATGTATATTCAGCAGGACACTGAATTGGCTCGTAAGGTAAAACAATAGATGGTTCAACGCCTCGTAGTACATGCAAACTCGCGTTCTGCACGAACATTTCGTAGACAGTTATATTATACGACTTTCTGTCATTCTTCAAATTTTTTTCTGAACGGAAGAGAGGAACATTTCTCCAAATTAATTGTCGCGCTGTTAAAATAAATAAATATTTTAAAATTAAAGACTGAATATATAGGAATTAGTAAATGAAATTACAATTATTTTAAATAGAACAAAACCTTCTCATTGAAAAAAATAAAATCCCTTTAAAAAATAGTTAAGCAAACTAACACAAACATGAAAATTTATATGTTGCTATTGGTAGTTGAAAAAAAAATATATAGGAATTAGTAAATGAAATTACAATTATTTTAAATAGAACAAACCCTTCTCATTGAAAAAAATAAAATCCCTTTAAAAAATTGTTAAGCAAACTAACACAAACATGAAAATTTATATGTTGCTATTGGTAGTTGAAAAAAAAAACTATTTAAAACTAGATCTGAAATTCATAAAATAATAATAATAATAACCACTTTCCGAACAAAATTTTATACCTTTCATATAATCATCAGCATAAAAACTAATGGCATCAAAGTAATATTTATCAAAGTGGCCATTTTTCGTTTTAATTTCCTTCTTCGAGTAGGATTTTGAATCTTCTACAAGGTCAGGATGGTACAAAATAAATGGGATGGGGCTAAAAATCTGCAACATCAAAACATTACTTTTTCAATGTGAATCACTTACCAAAGTGAAAATATAATTTAAATTTAAAATTGTAATTAATACAAAATTAACCACAGAATTAAATAATGATAATGTAATAACTTTCATGAAATAATTTTAACACAGATGTATTTAAATATTAATTCATTTTTGGGGTTAATAAAATTAAAAATATTCATTCCGTGGAGCTGCAAGAAACTAACATATATGTTTTCGTTGCAAATATTTTTTTTTAAATTTTAATAGGAGCAATGTTATCATTTTACCTGCCAACCTCTGATAGTATTCATTCGAACCCGATTAATGAAATCTGGTTGAAAAATGGATGAAACGTCAATAATAAGGATAAGAGAATCATTGGAAAATTTCTTCAATGACAAATCAATAAGTGCAAAATTGGAAGGTTTCTCATTTGGTACAGTCAAATGAAGATAATTCGCTCGACTCCCCGAATTGTAAAATTGTTTTGTGAAACTTTTCAATACATCTTTTAAACCCTGTAAAGAGAATAAATAATTAACCAATTGCCAAAAGATTTTCTCAAACATCGAAATAAAAAGGGGCACTCAAATACAGGCCCGTGAGCATAAGTGTGCGAAATATGTTTGCTTAAGACTAACAGTTCCCTAACATTTTTTTTAATAGAAAAAGTTCACATCTCACCGACATTACCTTACTCGAGGAGTGGAACTTTTCTAGATAGTTTTTACCTACGATCCGCGTGTGGAATCGAACCGGCGCCCTCAACCACGTGAGTAAATGAAACTACCAGTTATTCCACAGTAGAATTATAATATATATATATATATATATATATATATATATATATATATATATATATATATATATATATATATATATATATATATATATATATATATATATATATATATATATATATATATATATATATATATATATATATATATATATATATTAGAAACGAGGGGGCTAGGGAGCTTTGTTTCTTGATGTGACTTTATTCCTTAATCCTAACTACATGCACAGGTGTGATTTAACAGCACTAAGAGGATTGATTTTTCTTTATATTTGTTAATTATTACAAAGCAACGTAACTTCCTTGTTACTATTTTCTTATCAAAATATAATAATAATGAAATAGTAATATAAAGATGTTATTTCGCTCAACTCGCTTCCAGGAAGACACTTCCTGGGGCAGCTATGTCGGATGCCGAACTGGCCTTCTCCTAACTCCCAAGCTCCTTCCTATTATGAAGGTATGACACATCATAAAAGAAGCTTGTCTCTTATTGGAATAATTTGAATGCTGTTCCTATACGGCATTTTTATTATTTCAACCATATTTATATTTTACTTAACAAAACCTTAATTAATCTAGTATAAAGCCTTGTTATAATCAAGGATTATAACAATGATACAATTATATAATAAGCCAATAATAAAAGCGACACATTATGATTAAGAAAGGAGATTGATATATATATATATATATATATATATATATATATATATATATATATATATATATATATATATATATATATATATATATATATATATATATATATATATATATATATATATATATATATATATATATATATATATATATATATATATATATATATATAATAACACTCCTACCTTGTACGGATCGTCTCTGCTTAAATATGAATCTCCAGCATTAAATAACAAGCAGAATGTGATTGTTACTTCCTCAATTTTCTTTTCTTTTTGGAGTCTAAAATTAAAATAAAAATAAAAAAAAGTTCAATTTAAAAAAAAAAAAAAAAAAAAAAAAAAAAAAAAAATATATATATATATATATATATATATTATATATATATATATATTATATATATATATATATATATATATATATATATATATATATATATATATATATATATATATATATATATATATATATATATATATATATATATATATCCTCCGGTGGGCAAAGGCAGGAGGCCTACCAAATTCCACAGGAGTTGGGAAAAAACCTATCTTGGTCGAACGAGGCCGACATGTCCTGATACACGGCGTTTGAAAGTATGAAAATCAAAGGAGCTTGGAAAACAGATAAAGGGAGTGTGTTCCAGACTTTACCAGTAAAGTATATGTAAGACTGAGCATAACGGTTAAGTCTGGGGTCTGAGATTTGGACAGAGAAAGGATGAGACTGTGTATAGAAAGGCTTGTAGCACGAGCTCTTCTAAATGGAGGTATGCGATGAGAGAGTTCAGAAGAGCAATGTCCGTTGTAAAAGCGATAGTAAAGAGAGAGAGTGACGCAACAATTCGACATGCAGAAAGAGTTAGTAAGAGCAGGAGAGTTGATAAAACGAAAAGCCCTAGACTCCACCTTCTCAAGGAGAGCTATGAGTGGAACCACCACAGATGTGTGAAGCATACTCCATACAGGAGCGAACATCCCAATAGAAAGCAAGGAACTGGGGTGGCGTTAAGTAATACTGAAAGAGCCTCAGAACACTCACCCTCGTATAAGCTTGTTCAGAAAGAGAAATAATGTGATCTTTCCAAGAAAGATCACGAGAAAAGGATACGCCGAGAATATTAAGAACAGATGAAGAAGAAGATATCATAGTTCTCTGGAAGATTGGGTCGAGTGGAGAGTGGAGGAACTGTGGTTTTGAGGCATTGAAAACAATTCTCTGCCCCAATTTGAAATAACTGAAAGATCAAGGGTTAGTTGCTCCAAGGAATACCATTCTCGAGTCTATCAACTGCTGTTGGGAGGGACGTCTTTCAAACTGGAAGGAGTAATGAAGGGTGGAATCATCAGCTTAGGAGTGGATAAGAGATGAGGTAATAGAGAAAAGGTCATTAATGAAAAGCAGAAAAAGTGTTGAGAATATGACAGAACCCTACCGAACCTTACAAAACTCTACCAAAAGCTTTCGATATGTCCAGCGCGACAGCAAGGGATTCACCGAAATGTCGATGAGCGGAGGACCAAGAGTCAGAGAGAAGGAAAAGAATATCACCAGCAGAGCATTTCTTACGAAAGCCATACTGGCGATCAGAGATAAGATTAGAAGAATTGAGATGTTTCCAAATCTTCCTGTTAAGGATAGATTCAAAAACTTTAGAGAGAACGGAGGTCAAAGAAATGGGACAGTAGTTGGAGGGTTCAGAAAAAAAAAGAAATTGTTAATTTATTACAAATTCGAGTTTTATTCAAAAAATAGTTCATAAATTAGCAAAGAATAATTTCCAGCTGAGTATACTGAAAAAAATAAAATAAAAGTAAATGCATTGCTTACCTTTGCATAAAATCAATGGCTTTCGTAGCATCGTTACTCTGAATAAAAATCAAAATATTAACACGTCCATTTTCCGTTACGTAAGGCATTGGAATAAATTCAGGTTGAGTTACGCCTCTATAGGCTTCTATTCTGTAAAAGTTTATTTTAGAGCTGACATAATTTTCTGATATAATCTTAGTTTATGCTATAAAAACATTGCTTAAGCTTTCCTCAAAATTCTTTGCTATATATGGTATTTACTAATTTACTATTGAGGACTTAAAAAACTTTATCAATATTTTTAAGAGCTTCAAACTTTCTGGTTCATCTCTACAAGGATTAATTTTAGACGTTTGAAAACTTTCAAATTATCAATAATTTGCATCTGATTAATCAATCACTTATTAACTCTTTAATATTAATTTAATTTCATTTACTAAAAATGTCTATACTATTCATCTCGAAAAAAATTTAAATTTACATAAATAAACCAAAAACTTCAAAATGCTAGCATATATATATATATATATATATATATATATATATATATATATATATATATATATATATATATATATATATATATATATATATATATATATATATATATATATATATATATATATATATATATATATATCACTAACTTTTTATTTAAAATGCGTCGCTTTTCATTTGTAAGAGAGAGAGAAATAAGGTAATCCATTCCACGAGTGGGATCAAACCTTTTGTGACCATAATTCAGATTTTCTAACCTCAATTTTTCTGAATATTTTTCTTCAAGATGTTTAATGCTACTATTAACGACACTCTGGAAACAAAACAAGGATAACATAGAACAAAAATACTTAAGAACAAAGATAAGCATTAAGAAAAAAATAATAATAATAATTTTATTACCATTATATCAAAATGTTCGACTCCTGACAGAGGTTTAACATTCTCCAGATCATTTGGCATAAAAATATGAGTAGCATTAAAAGTTTCCCAATATATGACGTCATGTCTAAAGAAATAAACAATTAAGTTGTTAAATAAAGATACAAGAAAATTTATTATTATTATTATAATTATTATTATTATTATTATTATTATTATTATTATTATTATTATTATTATTATTATTATTATTATTATTACCTTGTTGGAGGTGTGTGTATATTTGGAGATCCTATTGGCCATGGATAAGAGATTTCCAAAGGAGAATATTTCATCGTTTCTTCAATTACTTGCCTTAAATTTGAGATGCGAGTGCGGGTTTGGATGATATAATTCTAAGATATATATATATATATATATATATATATATATATATATATATATATATATATATATATATATATATATATATATATATATATATATATATATATATATATATATATATATATATGATACCCAAGAAATTTGAGCTGTTAACTGAGACTCATCCCATCATGCTCTGATTCTTTTTAATATCTTCAAGCTGCAAAGCAAAACATCTAAGTAATATATTTTCTTGCTAGTTAATAAATCCTGATAACTGATTAATTAAGAGTAATAGTAAATCTTTTGCTGTCGCGCTGGACATATCGAAAGCTTTCGATAGAGTCTGGCACAAAGCTTTGATTTCCAAACTTTCCTCTTTCGGAATCTATCCTTCTCTCTGATTTCCTTTCTGGTCGTTCTATAGCAGCTGTTGTAGACGGCCACCGTTCATCCTATATATCTATTAATAGTGGTGTTCCTCAAGGATCTTTTCTATCCCAACACTTTTTCTGCTTTTCATTAATGACCTTCTCTCTATTACATTACATCTCCTATCCACTCCTATGCTGATGACTCCACTCTTCATTACTATTTTCGTTTTGAAAAACGCCCCTCCCAACAACAGTTAATAGACGCAAGGAGGGTGGCCTTGGAGCAACTAACCTCTGATCTATCTCGCATTTCAAATTTATGCAGAGTAAACATGGTCGTTTTCAATGGCTCAAAAACTCAATTCCTCCATCTCTCTACTCGACACAATCTTCCACAAAACTATAGTATCTTCTTCAAAAACACTGGAAAGTTCACATTATTTCTCTTTCTAAACAAGCTTTTTAGTGGTTGGGTGTTATGAAGCGCCTACAGCATTTCTTCACACCACTCCAGTTGCTTTCTCTGTATAGGGGTGTTGTTCGCCACTGTGCGGAGTACGTTTGAAACATCTGGGGTGGTTCCACTCATACAGCTCTCCTAGAAAAGGTGGAGTCTAGGGCTTTTGGCTTATCAACTCTCCTGCTGTCACTAATTCTCTCCAATCTCTTTCTGCCCGTCACTCTCTCTATACTAGCGCTTTTGTACTGAACTCTCTAGTCGCATACCTCCTCCATTGAGAAGGGCTCGTACAACTTACAAGTACTCTACTGGTAAAGTCTGGAAACTTCCTTCATCTATTTTCCTAACTTCCTATGACTTATACACCTTCAAACGCCGTGTATCAGGTTATGTCGGCCCTTTAATTTGACCATATTCCTGAATTTCCCCCTAACTCTGATGGAATTTTAGTAGATCTCTGGCCTTTGCCCACAAGAGGTGAAATAAAAAAAAAAATTTTTTTTAAAGAATAGGGTTTTGCAGGTGAGTTGTGGTTTTTTCAGCATATATAAAATGACATGTGGAGAAAAAAAAAAGACTAGAGAAAACCAATATACATTTAAACCAAATTCCTCAAATTAAGTTTATATAACCATTAAAAATTCAACACTTCAAAGAGGGATATAAAGCATAACACAAATTGTTATAAAAATATGTAATTAATAATATATTTCTTTATTTTTTTCAGAAAGAAAGAACAGGAAGATTAGCGGTGTCAGTGTTTTTTGAATAGTTTCAAGTTTAATGAAAATGAATACATAATTTAATGTATTTTTTTTTTTTTTACAGATTGATATAAATATATAATATGCGAACTTTTATACGTTCTTGTAAGAGGATTGGGAAAGCAAATGATAAAAGAAGAGCACTGCTCCTATTGTTATCTGTGTTCGTCTGTGTACATGTTTACAAAAACGGCAAACCAGAAGCAAATTAGAAAACAGTACCAAAGAGAGCTCATCAAACCGCAGTCTGTTAAATAGCTTACCAAAAAAAGTTACATAAAAAAAAAAAAAAAAAAAAAAAAAAAGAGAGAGAAAACACACTATCCTTCAATCATATTCTTAAACATTTGAGAAAGTTAAGATTAAATATTTTACATAAAAGATAGTTTGGATATATTCTAAAATACTGGAGGAATGCTATTCAAAAAAAAAAAAAAAAAAAATTCAAATCAAAAGGTTTTAAAGAATTATTTATATGGAGCATAAAAACTGCAACATGAAACTCTGGCTGACATATAATAGTATATGAAGATAGAATAAATAAATTATCAGAATATACAATTGGCTAGAAAATAAATAACCCCAGAGGTTGAGGAAACTGACATATATGCAGCAGTATATAAGGAAAATATAATAAAATTTATTAACAAGAGAAATCTTATAATAATATGCATGAAAATGATACGATGATAAAGAAAATTTTAGGAAAATTGCTGATGAAAGACTGAACAGATGTGCTCTGATTTAAATAAGTTGTTCAGCAAAAATAAAAATAATACTGAAATCCCTTCAACCCAATTCCTTGCAATGAAAGCTGCAGCAGAAAAATTGAGTATCTTAGAAGCCTCAAAGTAATGTATAGTTGTTTTCAAAGGTAGAATGATCTCTTAAAAAAAAAAAAAAAAAAAAAAAAAAAAAGCGCATAAGAGTTTTAACTGAAAATGCTACAGTGTAAACAAAAAATCCTGCATCATAACAATCTGGCACTGATAACGTATCCAAATGAAACATTGGAAAAAAAAATTTTTTAAATTAATATTCATAATCTTACCTGTAAAAAGAACATAT
Organism: Armadillidium nasatum; assembly: GCA_009176605.1. NCBI lineage: Eukaryota > Metazoa > Arthropoda > Malacostraca > Isopoda > Armadillidiidae > Armadillidium > Armadillidium nasatum. Next base: position 68,886 of record SEYY01018596.1, on the reverse strand, counting down.
GAAGCTTATTGAAATCAACGGTCTTTCTAATATTTTTCACTGTTAAAGCTTCCTCTAATTCTGAATTGACTAATGCATTATGCTCTGGATAGGAGCTAAGTTCCCAGCCATTATTCTGGAGAGAATAAGTTTTGTACACCTGATTCTGAAAGTCACAACACAATGAAAATAACCTATCTAGAGATAAAAAATACTTCTCATATATTACAACACAATCTATCGAGGGTAAGAAGCACTAAAGCAGTCAACCTACTTAATTCAGTAGGCTTTTTTTTGACACATGAACTTCAAAACTATACAAGTAGTAGTAGTGATGATGATGATGATGATGATGATGATGATGATGATGATGATGATGATGATGATGATGATGATGATGATGATGATGATGATGATGATGATGATGATGATGATGATGATGATGATGATGATGATGATGATGATGATGATGATGATGATGATGATGATGATGATGATGATGATAATAATAATAATAATAATAATAATAATAATAATAATAATAATAATAATAATAATAATAATAATAATAATAATAAAACAATCAATGTATATACCTGATAACTTGATTTACAAGGCACATTTGATGAATGAAGAATACATCTCCCTAAATTGTCTGAATCCGAATCAGAGTAGGAATGCTTGGTACACCATAACAATTCTTTTGCTAATGATTTCATAATACTCTGACTTAATATTATACCACTATCTAAAATAAACATTTATAATTTTAATTAAAATTCTCTTCATGAGATTAAAATTATGTAAAAAATAAGGATATATGAGAGACAGTTTTAAGACTGTTCTTGAGTAAAGAAATATTTCCAGCTTAAATGAAATTTTTTCCATTCAATTTTTAACAAATATTTCTACATAAATTTTACAAATAACAACTTTGCAATGTATTTATTAAATGAATAATCCTAAAAATGTAATATCTTTTAGGTTGAGAAGATCATGAAAGATATTTATTTAAAATTCTGATTAATTCTAAATATCTTACCTAAGTCACAATATAAAGCATTTAGATCATTTTGGAGAGCACCCATATGGATATCTTGACTTATACTAAGGTGTTCTATAATATCCATCACTTTCTTGCCATTAACGTAAGAATGATCGGTGACAAAGAAAAAATAGTTGTAATCTTCAATATATATTTCACTAATATATGATAAAATTCTGAATATCTTAATATGTGGTTTATATTCCTTGAATCCAACAATGGGAATATTTAATCCTAACTTCTTTGATCCAGTTCCATCCAAGAAAAATATTATTTTATCAACATAATGATTTAGTGTTTTATTTAATGCTACACCATAAGTACCGATAGTTTCTTTTGTTGAAATGACTGATACTAAAATT
>SEYY01018596.1:50000-55000 GCA_009176605.1 Armadillidium nasatum | reverse complement strand
AAAGCAAGTGTTTTACTATAAAATAATGAAAACTTCTGACTTTGAATTTTCACTGAATTCATATCTTCCTACGTGAAAAGTTTAGAATCTAATTTGTGCTCTTAAAAATTCTTCAAATTTCATAAAACATTTTCCCACTTTCAAGTTTATGGAAACATTTGTGAACATTTTATTTTTAAATTCAAGATGTGGTTCAAAAACTTTTCAAGAAAGCAGTGGTGTATTTTACTCATTTACAGTGCAGTGAACCTGTTGGGTACTTTTTGCGCATCTGTTCCTGTGTCATTTTATCCAATTGTTGCCGAGAAAAAAGGTGCAACCCCCTTGCATTTCGGTCTTGTCGCTGGCGTGTTTGGTTTGTCACTTTTCTTCGCCAGTCTTTTCTACGGAAAAATAATTCCTATTTATGGAACAATGTTTATATGTCTAACAGGTGTTTTTATGACTGGTTCGACTAGCATTTTATTTGGATTTCTAGATATGGTTAACGGTGTTAGTAGTTTTGTTGGTCTATCTTTGATTATTCGATTGATTGAAGGAGTGGGAGTTGCAGCTGTTCGATCTTCATCTCTATGTGTAATATTAAATGAATTTTCTGATGATGTTGAAATTGCCTTTGCTATATTTCAGTCATTTATGACAGCTGGATTAATAATAGGTCCAACAACAGGAGGATTTCTATTTGAACTTGGGGGATTTATGTTTCCTTTCTTGTTGATTGGTTTCTTACATTTGGGTGGATTCTTTGCTTTGGTCTGTATACCGAAAACTTATTTCAATAAAGAGCATACGGTAATAAGTTCTAATGTGGGATACTGCAATCTCTTAAGAAATCCAGTTATTATTTTATCACTCCTTGTCGCCTTTGGTGTATATATAAACGTTGGAGCAATACTAACGTTACTGGAACCGCATGTGAAATCATTAAACTTAACCCCTACAGAAATTGGTCTACTGTTTGTTTGTAACGCGGTAGCTCTATGTGTTACATCCTATTCATGGGGAAGGCTATGCAAATCATATATTATACCTCAATATGTCTGGTGCATTGGTGCAGCACTTATTATAGTGGCTTTGATGCTTCTAGGTCCTGCTCCTTATCTGCATTTAAATTTGAGTTTGAATACTTGCGGCATTGCTTTAATAATCCACGGAATTGGAGAAAGTGCAGAAATTATTGCGGCCTTTTCAGCAATGAGCAAAGCGATCGCTTCGGTAGGAATTTCAGATAACGTGGTTTCACATGGGTTGATGTCTACCTTATTCGTATCGGCTTTGGCTCTCGCTGGCTTTATTGGTCCTACTATAGGAGGAATCTTATTTGAATCAATTGGCTTTCCTTGGGCATTGCATGTCAATATATTATATCATTTGGTTCTGACATTTAGCACCATTATTTACACTAGGATTTCTGACGAAAACAACAAATCTATGATGAGGATGAAATGCTTTAAAAATCCTAAAGAGGAAACATCATATAATAGCTTCGAGTGACGTCTATTCAAATATAAGCTAAAAATTAAAACAAACTCTTCATCATGAAAGAAAAGAACAATAATATATTTATTATAGGGGCTTGGACAATATATTCAGTGTATATATATATATATATATATATATATATATATATATATATATATATATATATATATATATATATATATATATATATATATATATATATATATATATATATATTATATATTATATATATATTATAATTTAATAATAATTAATAATAATATAATATAATAATAATAATAATAATAATAATAATAATAATAATAATAATAATAATAATAATAATAATAATAATAATAATAATAATAATAATAATAATAATAATAATAATAATAATAATAATAATAATAATAATAATAATAATAATAATAATAATAATAGGCATTTTGAAAATAAAACATACAATTCATTATGTTTAATATAGTTGTTTTAATTCAATACTAATTTTCAAAAGTGAAGAAAAGGTGATTTAAATAGAAGAAGGCCTGAAATTTGCACATTATTATTATTATTATTATTATTATTATTATTATTATTATTATTATTATTATTATTATTATTATTACGAACAGTTTTATGTGAAAGAAAAATAGAATAAGGCAATAAACTTTGAATGTAAAAGAAATGCCGTTCTCAAAAACTCATTTGAGTTTCACACACTGAATATATGCGTCATGAATTAGCAGCTCTAGTCTGCCAGTCACAACCCAGCCTCTCCGTCACACCTTTTTAAATTATTCCACTATTACGATAGCATCGTTCTCCTTAATATTCACTGTAATCCTCGTAGCTCACGGTAATAAAGTCTAAACAAGAAGTCAGAATATTCGTGTCTGGGATCACGTATGCTGCTAGAATTTTTTCGATATTGTAGGGTAAAGGTTCTGGGTTCGGTCCCTGAAGAAAAGCTCTCTAAAGAAATCTCTCTCCATGATAAAAGGCAAAAACAGCCCTTGAGGCGTAAACTTTTTACTTAATTAAAAATAATGAAACATTCGGGGAAAATATGAAATTTAATAATTACTACCAAAACAGATGTGAAAAATTGGTACAAATGCGCTGGCTTCACATGTATATCATTAATTATTATATATATGTTTGTTTATTTGCAACGTTTTCAATTTTTAATTAAAGAAATATAATTTTATATTTGTCTCGTTTGAGACATATAAATGTGATTGTGGATAACCTACATTTTAAGGATTCTTCTCAAAGACCACTCCGCTTTATCATCCTTATAAGGATGGTACTTTTATTTATAAAGGAGGTCAAACTATCTTTGTCAACTGAGTTGTTTTTACGAATCCTAAAATGTATCCATAAATTGCGTTGTTATGTTGATGACATAATTAAATTTTTATTTTTTTTTATTTATTTATTTATGTTTTTTATTTATTTTTATTAATTTTTTTTTTTTTTGCTATCTGACACGTTGCAGTTGTCTATATAATGAATTTTGTATTTGTAATATTTTATTTTTATGCTTTTTAACATGTTGCAGTTTACTCTATGTAATAAATTTAGCTTTCTTTTTATATTTTCTTTGTGTACTTTTTTTCCTTTTTGTTTTTTTTTAGCAATTGAAATATGTGAAATGTAGGAAATAAAATAAGCAGAAGATATTCTGACTATGAGTTTCAAACTATTATAAAACAAATCAAAAAATTTTATAAAGAATATTCTGATCTTTTCAATCGCAACAACTTTCAGATAAAAAGATTTACTAATATTTATAATAATTAATAATATTTATAATATACATTAATAATTCCAATTATTAATGTAACGACCGAGTCATTTAACTTCTACAAGAGTAAGGTACTTAATATAAAATTGACTAACCACATAATAATTAACGTATTTACTCCAGATCAGGTTAAAGGCCGACATTTCCAGAGACACGGCGCTTGAAGGTGTGTTTGTCATTAGAAATTGGGAAAATAGAAGAAGAGAGTGAGTGTGTTCCAGACTTTACCAATAGAGTACATGTATGATTGAGCATAGCGGTTAAGTCTCTGGTCAGAGAGTTGGACAGAGAAAGGATGAGACTGTGTTGAAAGACGTGCCGCATGAGATCTTCCCAAAGGAGGAGGTATGCGACGAAAAAGTTCGGAAGAGCAGTGTCAGTTATAGCGATAGTATAGAGAGAGTGACGCAACAGTTCGACGGGCAGAAAGAGATTGGAGAGAATTAGTGAGACCAGGAGAGTTGATAAGACGAAAAGCCCTAGACTCCACCTTTGACCAGGAAAGCTCTATGAATAGAACCACCCCAGATGTGTGAGGATTACTTCATACAGGAGCGAACAACACCCCTTTAAAGAGCAAGCAACTAGGGTAGTGTAAAAAAAAAAAAAAAAAAAAAAAAAAAAATAAATATATAATAATATATATATATATATATATATATATATATATATATATATATATATATATATATATATATATATATATATATATATATATATATATATATTATATATATACTCGTACATGGAAGAGGACAATAAAAAATAATTGATTGCTCAAAGAAGCAAATATATTATTTATACTGTGTTGTTATCCTAATTAAAAAAAAAAATCCTCCAATTATATAATGAATCAAGCTTCAGAAAAAAATATCTCCTCAAACTATTTTCGATTCAAAACTAAAAACGAAAATTTGTTTACCAGAAAATGGTGTCATTTATTTTCCAAATCTTTTATATAACTTCATTCAGATCGTATCAACTCTCTTGAAAAAAAAAAAAAAAAATGTTTGAAATCTGACAATTATATAATGGAATTACAATCGGTTTTAAAAAAAGAAGTTACAAAAGACTTTAAAATTACAGACTAACTGAATTAACTCCAGTCCTTCATAAACAGAAGCATTACACATCTTGACCAATCATCCACATGAAGAAGCAAAATTTAGAAATGGTTATAACGACAACGAACCATATTCAATAGCCCAGCTGCTGGTGGAAAAATTTAACGAATTCATTGAAGTCTCTCTAAAGGGCTTTTGTAAATTAAGAAAGAACATTGACTCAGTTATCACCAGCTCTGTTGAAGTACTTTGAATAGCCATGAATTGTCAATGTATTGTTAAATCATATGTAAAACCTTTAAAATATATTAAGTCAATGCTTAATCAACATTCCAATTATTTAAAGTGAAGAGAAAAAACAAACAAACCATAATATACAAGTTAGAAAAGGAAATACAGCTTCACCAGCATCATTTACAGCTGTATTAGAGAAAATATTAATAATACTAAATTAGGAAAATTTGGGTATATAAACATAAATTGCGTTACTGTTGGTACCTAAATAATTTAAGATTTCATTATTATATGTATATATATTATATATATATATATATATATATATATATATATATATATATATATATATATATATATATATATATATATATATATATATATATATATATATATATATATATATATATATATATATATATATATATATATAT
>SEYY01018596.1:25000-45000 GCA_009176605.1 Armadillidium nasatum | reverse complement strand
TATAGTTATATATGAAATTGAAACTAGATATTCCATTATTAATAAAAGGATTATTCTGTATGGAACTAAAAACATTTATATTTTTGTAGAAATTTCCAATTCAATAAGGAAAATCCAACAGGCCATAGACCAAATTCTAAAAGTGATCTTGTCAGAGCTAGAGCCAAATCCTGTTACATCATTAGTAAATGTTTTACTGAATAAATAGTTTAAAAAAGAACTTTAATTTTTTTCAACAATAATATTAAAGATAGTTTTTTTAAATATTTTTACCCATAATTTTAATAATTTATTGCTACTATTCATTTTTTTCTATTGATTTGATCAGGTATGAAATTTTCTTTCATATGATTATTAAGATACAAATATTTGAAACAAATGGATTTCTTATTTAAGGATTTTGATTTACCTTTGTGACAAGATAATCGATAATGGAAGGGCTTATAAATAAAGCAGAGGTATGTATGGTATTATAATTGTTATATATAATGTTTTTGTATGGTATGTTATAATTCTAAAGGAATTTATCAAAGTTATCAGTAAGTGAGGTTTGCCCATGTTAAATTGTAAACTTGACACAACTGTAGTAGAGTATGTAGATTATACAGTTGCCAAGTTGAAATACCCATTTTTGTAACCTTAACTCTTTACTCCCAAAGTAAAGTGAAGCAATTATCATAATTATCATTGGTTGTAAATAATTACTTCCTACTTTAGTCCTTCTCATTATAAGGTTTTGCTTATTGTTTCCGAAATTTGCTTTTTTTTGTGTTAAGAGATTTTTATTTATTTTAATGTAAATTTGTATTATTTAATTTTTTTTTTTTTTTATTTTATTTTATTTTTTTTTAAATTAAAAAGCTTATGTACTCCTTGTTGAATAGTTAGGATAAGACAAATTCTGAAATTTTTATTTATATTTAAAATTTAAATTTTTTTCATAGTTTGTATTTTACTCATTGTAAGATATATATATTTTGTTTCAGTATATTATTGACAAAAGTTATGATACTCTTATCCGAGGAGGATGTGGATATTTATTAGGCCAACCGTTATTTCGGAAGCTTGCAGAAATTTATGCTGAAGAGGCTGCAAAAGCTCCAAGAATAAAGGTAATTCAACTCCCCGCATCTAAAAATTATATTGAAAGTATTTAGATGAATTGTTTTAAAATGAGTTGATGCATTATTTTCCGTTGAGCAGTCTTTAGACTAGTAAATTATTATTTTTTAAACAAAAAATATTGAAATGGGGAATTAGACAATTAAAATATAAAATTGGATTGCCTATTCAAGTGTAAATATAAGTAGATCAGTATAAAAAATAAGGTTCTCATGTCATCTTGTCCTTTTTTTTTTTAATTTAGAAGATTCCAATTTTTTTTTTTTTTTAATATTGTTATAATATATATAATATATATATATATATATATATATATATATATATATATATATATATATATATATATATATATATATATATATATATATATATATATATATATATATATATATATATATATATACCGTATATATATATATATATATATATATATATATATATATATATATATATATATATATATATATATATATATATATATATATATATATATATATATATATATATATATATATATATATATATATATATAACTCGCATAGCACAGCTAATTGGTTTCAGCAACTTCATGTACTGTTTGAAACTGCACTATTCGAGGAATGTAAGCTATAGGAAAAATTATATTGGTTCGAATAATTTTTTTGTCATAATTTTTTCGATTATCAATGTCAGTATTAATTATGATTTCCATGCTTGAAATAAATAATAAAATGATACAAATGAAAAATAAAACGACAAATAAATTTAAAATCTTTTTGTTAATGTAATATTGAAAAAAAAATTTTTTTAAAATTTCATTTATTATTACTAAAAAATTACAATATTGAAGTTTAAACTGGTTTCTTCTCTGGCCTTTTCTCTTCATACAAAAAAAGGGTGATCATATTTTAAAACAAATTAAAAATGATAAATAATGCAACTTAAATTTAGCATGGCTAGTTGAATACTGAATAGTAAACAATGTATGTCTAGTGCTGTTATTGTAAAATACAAGATCTTAATGGGAAGCATGCTTATGTTTTTCACTTATAAAAAAATTACTAATTTTAAAATTAATGATCCAAGCTATAATGAAATCGCACTGATCAAAACTGTACTATGTGATATATATATATATATATATATATATATATATATATATATATATATATATATATATATATATATATATATATATATATATATATATATATATATATATATATATATATATATATATATATATATATATATATATATATATATATATATATATATATATATATATATATATATATATATATATATATATATATATATATATATATATATATATATATATATATATATATATATATATATATATATAGTGGAACCTTGTAACTGGAACTTAATCCATTCAGAAACTCGGTTTTAATTACAAATTGTTTGAAATAAAAAGCAGATTTTTCAACTGAAATACTTATTAAATCAATTAATCGATTCCTGAAACCTTCAAAATCACTTTAAAATTATTTGTTTTTTTTTTTGTTTTTTTTTTTTTACTTAGATAGGCATCTGAATTCACTAGAATTTGTTGTAAATATCGATTAATAAATTATAATTAATGTATTATAAAAAGAATATATAAACAGAGTTAAGCATAAAAAATACATGTATATGTATATAAAGTTTAAACATTTCATTTTACCTTTTTTACAAAAAAATTTTCATTGCGTGTCTAGCAAGTTCGAAATTCTGTTTGAAATACAAGTTTTGGTCCAATTACATAAGAAGTTCAAAACAAGGTTCCACTATATATATATATATATATATATATATATATATATATATATATATATATATATATATATATATATATATATATATATATATATATATATATATATATATATATATATATATATATATATATATATATATATATATATATATATATATATATATATATATATATATATATATATATATATATATATATATATATATATATATATATATATATATGCTTCTTAGTTAAAACAAATAAACTTTCTTCAAGTGACAAAAAACATATTGCATGACTAGTTGACATAACTTATTTAAAATTACTGGTATACCTCATGCATTTAAGAATGGTAGAAGATGGAAATTTGTAAGCCTCGTGCATTTGCCCATTAGAGGGGATAAAAAAAAAAATGGTACTTATTAGGTGGCAGGGACATAAAAGCTAATTTGAACATTTGATTTATTGCTAATTTATGTAATTAATCTTTTTCAGAGCATAAGTCTTACACACAAACTTTTGGAAAAGCTTGTGAAGAGAGATAACCTAAATTGTTTGGTTGTAAATTTATACAAAGGAAATGAAGGCTATTCCCTTGTTGTCAGACTTGGTTCTGGAATTGAGACAGAAACTGTCCGCCTTCAGTATGAAGATGAAGAGTTTCTTTCCTTCATTGGTAAACTAAATGTGTTGCAGCTACTCTTACATGGAATAATTAATACCTAATAGATATTGCACCTTATTATTTTTATCATGATCACAATCTATATCTTTTATAATTAGTCATAAAAAAATTGCGGTTAATAACATTTGGTGATCGCAAATAATGAAATTACACATACTGAAATGATTTAAATATCAGAAATTATAAAGGTATTTTATGTTATCTAAAAGAATGAGTTTATGAAGTACTTTTCATGGTTCCAATATAAATGTCATACTTTTTAGTTTTAGTTTTCGCGAATATGTACCGTAATTCAAATTTATATCTTACAGATAATGAGCAGTTACCACCTATGCTTTTGGACTTGCTCGATGAAGCAAACATTGATATATTTTATTCCGGATGTATAATTTCTGAAATTCGCGATTACAGGAGATCACTGGATTCCTCATATGAATCAAAATACATTCTTCTTAAACCAACAAATCAGGTTTGTTTTTCATAATTTTTTTAATTGCATGATTACGTTGTCAGTTTTAACTACACCTAATGAAAAGTCCTTTGTTGTTGTTATAATTCTTTAATTAAACTAACAGGTAAAGTAAGCATTAATTGGCTAGTAATAGGAGAAATTTAGCAACATGACTTTAAAAAGAATAAAATTGATAGGAGAGATAAATGGTGGTGGTTCTACCCAATTCTTATTTTTATTTTATTTTCATTAATACTGAAGATTTGATCTTTATTTTCTTTATGGTATCCTTCAAATCATTTTGCCAAGTTTTAATTACCAATATGTGTTGACCATCTCTTAACATTATTTACCTAATTTTGTCTCTTTACTTTCTTTTTCCTATCTATAGGTACTAAACTTCAGTAGAACCCAAACTTTATCCTTCTGTTCACCAATTCCGTGTTTTCCCTATTTTTCGATTTTACACCATTTATTTTATAACATCCATCTCATCCTTTCCAAGCTTAAACATATTTTTCATTAAATACCTTCAGTCCCTTTGTAGCCTTTTCTCGTTACTTATTTTCCTAAAAATATATATCCATTAACTGTTTCTTGCCTATTTTTATGCAGCACTCTTTCTTTAATTAATAATTTACTTGTGATGTACTTATTTAAATTTCTTGCAATCATTTCATTGCTTGCATACAAACCCTTGGACGTCTTTAATCTTTTGATCACAACATACTTGTATTTAAACATATCATCTTTCTGAACTGGTCTAACTTACCTTTTATAAGGTCAGATATTAAACAACCTATTTTAACCGATATTTGCAAATAAAGTTTATGATGAGGGTAGTATTTTGATGAAATACAAGATGTATCGTGTTCTCATCCTGAATCTTGTTAACTTGTTCAGAGTTCAAAAACATTTCTTTTTCCAGCACTTCTGCTTCCTTTCAATATTAATAATAAGCAGGAACTTTACCTAATTAAGATTATTTGAATTTTCCATATTTATAAACATTACAGATTAAAAATTGCAAATTTTATTAAATAACTATATCACTCCAAATTAGGCTTAGTCGTGATAAATGATGCCTAGACTATCCAACATACACCTTTCTCCTTTTTTAAATGATGCAAGTGTATCATACTCAATTTCCTCTGGCAAGTTTTTCCAAAAATTAACATCATTATTGCTTAAGTATTTTCTTACATCAAGATTTCATAGCTTCTTTTTATCTTTCTCTTGCCCCCCTTGTCTCCATACCATGATCTATGGTGAAGAATCTACTGATCTTAGTATTATCAAAAGATGTAAAATATTTTGTAAACTTTTATCATATCCCTTCTAACAAATCACCTTTCGACAGAGAACAACCCTAACTCCGTAAACCTCTCCTCATAACTTTTATTCTCAAAGCCAGAAATCATCTTTGTTGATCTACGTTGCACTCTTTCCAGCATATCTATATCTTTTCTTAAAGAAGGGACCCAAACTTGTGCACAATATTCCAACTCTGGCCTAACCATTGTACAGTTTACTTTATAACTCCTTTACTCTTGTAAAGAACATTGCGATTTATTTTACCTAACTTCTTATTAACTCTTTTCCTTGCTTCCTGGCACTGATTTGCCATTTTCAGATTATTATAATATAAATGAGGAATAGTAGTGGCTCCAACACTGAACTCTGTGGGAGTATATTCTGCTGATTTTTTTTTTTTTAAGTTCACATCTCACTGGCATTGCCCTATTCGAGGAGAGGAACTTGTGTGTTTTCCTTTACATTTTTCATCCCATCCCCTAACAATATGATGATAATAATTATAATTAATTAATTAATTAATTTCAGTCTCTTGTTGCTGACATTGCATCATTAACACGAGATAAAGATTGGACTCCAATGGAGAAGCTTCAGTTAGAGGCAGAAATTGTTAAGAAAACTGCTCCTCCATTAAATCTTTGTCCATCTCCAATCGTCGCTCTTATAAATAACAAACTTCATCAGCATAAATATAAATTTTCTGGTGTTCAATTAAGAAGAGCTGCCAGAAGATTTAGTCAGGTAAATCATATTAGTCTAGATGTTTGAGAGAATTTTTTTTCTAGTTATACTTGATAATATACTTTGTGCTTGGGAAGTTCTTTCATTTTTTGATTGAATGATACATATTAAATTTAGATTCTTATAATATTTTAAAAATGGGATGTAAATGATAGATGAATAATTATTACACAAACCTCGATGCTCACACATTCACTATAAACATAGCCAACAAATGCAACAGAAAATCTTTTCCAACATGCCAAAAGACCCAAATTCGATCTATTCTCTTGACATTAAAATCCCGAGACTCGTATTTTGAACAAGTGATGATGGAACAGTATCCTTAGCGATTTGAGTTGCCGAGTTTGCTATCAAACTTTGTGTATGTACCTCTTATTTCCATTTAGTTCGGCAAAAATAGAAATTCATTTCCCTCAATTTTCCCTGATCATAACACCTACTGATGGTAGGCAGTAAGCCTCTGTGTAAAGAAGAAATTTGATGACAATTACTAACTGACTAACTAACTAACTAATAACTTGCTCTTTTATTTAAGGTCGCCCAGAATAGACAGAAGAAGTTTGAGGACTCGCCTAACTCAAGTATTTTAAAACTGCAAGGATTTTTGTCCGAGAAAAAGGATAAACGACCTTATGCAAAAACAATCACAAGACCAGTAATAATTTTGAAAATTACTCTATATAATAATAATAATAACAATAATAATAATAATAATAATAATAATAATAATAATATTGATAATAATAAAAATAATCTTAAAATTGCAGATGATACCTTTAATAGGGGAAGACCCTAATCCAGGTGTTGCTTTAGAGGGTAAGCCTAAATCAGAAATTGATAAGTTCTATCAAAAGGTAACAGAAGACGTTAAAAGGTTGGCACAACCTCTGGAAAGACTTCAAGATACAAAAGATAGTTCTCTTGATGTTGTTGAAGAATACACTTTAGAAACTGAAAGAGGACAAGGAAGAATATATCTCACAAAGTATGTACATACTTAGTTTTCTAAAAAGATTAAGTTATTCAATGATTAACTTTGTGGTATTGAATGTGATAAATTACGGTATATTATATATATAATAGTAGTAATGTCGCGATGGAAATTTTTCACATTTTATTGTTCTTGATATACCCGCTTTGCAATGATGATAATGACAATTTAGGGTAATAATAATATTGAACTATAAGATTTTAAAATATTTTTGCTGTGATCAAAACTGAGAAAAATTAATCATGTTATTTTTGAAATATTTTTGTTAGTTCGGCAGTTATTTAAAAACGTCGTTGTTACAATGAAAATTTTTTTAGATTTTAAATTTGAATTCATTATTTTTATTGTTCTTTGAATTATTTGATGATACTCGCATAGCAATGATGATAATGCCGACAAAGGGAAATAATAATATTAATAATGTTCTAGATTAACTCTTTCTCAAAGAAGAACTGATGAAATCTATTTTGGTGAGTTATATGTTGATCGTGATTATCAAGAAGGAAAACAGAATGGGTCTATTTGCAGGTGTGCCTCTAAATGGACTAATTGTTTTTGTTTAAATTTGAGACTTATAAAGTTAACATTTGATTTTGCATTTCTTATATACTTAGTAATAATAAAAATTATGAAGTGAATGCTCTATAAGTATTTGGAATAGTATAAATATAGTGTAAAGATTTTGTTGAAATTGTATCCATAAATTCTATTCCTCTTGCGCCGTCTTGATTAATTCAAATTAATTTATTGAGTTCTAAGGATTTTTTTTAACGTTGTTTAACCAGGTTTCAATTAGGAACATTGTATCAAGTTCAGAGATATATAAAGCAGTTCAAAGAAATTCTAACTGAAGAAGGAAGGAAAACAGTTAAGATAACTCATCAGGTATGCATGTTTAATACTTTTTCAAAGAAAAAATTGTTGCTGTAAATTTTAAATTTCAGATATATAATCTCTATATGTATAATAAAAATATATTAAAAATTCATTATAAAGGGTTTAAGAAACTATTTTTTTTTGTTTGAATAATATCTCAAACTTGAAAGGAGAAAGATTCTTTAATTACATGCAAAACAAGATTACAGAGCTGGGAATTATTTTTGCCTAGCTTCAACTCTGGTTCCATGCTAAAATACGCATTTCTTGTTCCATTAGTTTAAAATTTCCTGGCTCTGACTCTAGCTTCAATTTCAGCTCAGAAGCACTTTATTTTATAGTAAAATAATTTTTTTATGCACCTCCAGTTTTGGCTCCACCCCAGAAAATATTTTTTCCTTGAAGTCTTCTGACTTCACCTCAACATTTTTCCCCCAGCTCCTGGCTCGTTAGTATCTCTGCAGCCTTGATGCATTGTATTACATTTTTAAATTTTAGGGGAATTTAGGAATAGACTATTGATTAGCTTTTCTTTCTAGGTACATAACCTTCCTCTTATATTTAATTCTTATAATTCTATTACTAATAGAACAGAAATTATTAGCTCACTTTGATGGTTATTTTTTATATTTCAAAATTAATTGTTGATTTTTCTTCTATTTCCTTTTTTTTAATTTTTTTTTATCCCATATGACTCATTCATCATCTTTTTTATTTTTATTCTTCATTTTTTTTAGTTTGTTTTCAGTTTTATAACTTCTGCCCTTCCGTTTAAGATGAATTTATATCCTTTTTTGTGTTATACATTATCTTTGATGAGAAGTCACTGATAGCTGTTTAATATTTGTTTGATAAAGCAACATTAATTTGATCAAACTTAAAAAAATTGAAAAAAAAATTATTTTTATTATCTCAAAATATATATTTATTGTACAGGTCTATTTATTATTACCTATACACCTATAGAATTGCGAATATGAGTTTCCCTTGTACATTTTCAATTTATAGTATTTATGATATGAAATTTTTTGTTCATGTCCTATAATAGAAATTTAGTGTACTTTCTTTGTTAACTGAAAAAATTAGTTCTTTAGTTAACTACCTCATTGACTTAAATACATGGAAAGAAGAAAATATTATACAGAGTATATTTGTTATATAAATAAAAAAAAATCAGCTATTATTTGTTTTACCATTATGTTTTATAGTAAACTTATTTATCGTTCTTAAAGGTTGCAGGACAGCCACCGCGTGTAGCTCACACTCCAGGAACTCGTGATAAAAAAGAGTTAGTTGAACACCTTAAGCAACAGCAACAACTGCAATTGCAACAGCAGCAGCAACAGCAACAAGAGCATCAACAGCAAGTGCACTTACAGCAACACCAACAACAAACTCAGCAACAGCCTGTAGTTCAGCAACAGATAAAACACGTAAAATTTTTTTATTAGTTATTTATGATTTGTTATGGAAAAAATACTATTGCCTAGTCTCTTAAAATTGTTCCCAAGATTTTTAATTTATTGACGACTGTATCGCTCTTTTATGTATTTCATGTTATGCTTTTTGTTGTTGTTATTGTTGTTGTAACTTATTTTGCATTTCCTGCCTATTGTCATTATTACTTATGTGAATGACAATAGGTTAATGAAGTTAAAAATATCACTGTTGAAATAGATTATTGATATTAAATAATTTTTTTTTTTTTTATGTATGAGTTATAAACTTCATCAAATCATTCTGTTTATTTGGATAATTTTTAATGACTAATAGTTACATTGGTATTATGACTATCTATTTACTTTGCTTCTTGCTTCATTCTGTCTTGTACTTTTCTCTCTTCCAATTTTGGTTGTTTCTTGTTAAAATATACACATAGTCTTTTTGTCTGATTTTTTACTTTTTTTATTTCTATCTCACTTTTCTCTCTCTCTCTCTTTTTTTTTTTTTGTTGTTGTTGTTGTTAGAATAGCATACTTGCATACTTATACTCTTCATTCGTATGCTCCAATTTTAATGGATTGCTCTATAATCTAGTTGGAACGATTTAAAAAAATAAAAGAAAGATGATAGTGAGATAGATTAGTAAGAAATTCTAATTGGGATTGATAGAATATTAAATCGAGATTAAGTAGAGGGAAATTGTACAAGATTTACAAGACTTATGAAATAAAATATAACTGATTGATAGAGTTATTACAAAAAATAAATGATGATATATTAAAAGAGGCAAATTATGAGATTTGTAGAAGTAAAAATGTGATGAAGTTTTTTGGAATGGGTAAGAATTGAATAATTGCACCAATTGGAATAATGTTTGTTGATTTTTTGACGCTAGTTATATGAGGAATGAACGTAAATTAAAAGAGTATGGTTTTTATTTAAAAGAAGGTTTCAGGAAAATGTTACTTTTGGAAACTAAAATTTTTTTTGTTTTTCGAAGTAGAGATCTTTGGTAGATTTAAAGCTTTAGATCTTTGTTTTTTGCTTATACTGTTGGTGGTAACCAAGTAAAGGGAAATTATCATTGAAAATTAATTTTTATAATTATTTTTTACATTTCAGGGATTAATGACTAGTTTTAACATTGGATCTCAACAAACTGTTACCCTTCCCATTAGCTCGGGAGTAACAACTGGAGTTGTAGCATCGGGAGCTGTAAATCTAGGCCAGGGTGCACCGCCAAATGTTATAATCGTCACAAATGTATTATTTATATATATATATATATATATATATATATATATATATATATATATATATATATATATATATATATATATATATATATATATATATATATATATATATATATATATATATATATATATATATATATATATATATATATATATATATATAAATCGTTTGTGTACTGGCAAAATTGACCAAGTCGAAAAACCATGTTTGTGTTAAATAACAATTTAAAGTTCGAAATAGTACGAAAAATCAGGATTTATTATTTGCTTCATATTGTAACGTTTTTTCTTTCATGGCTATTTTATATAAATCCTGATTTTTCGTACTACCTAGAACTTTAAATTGTAATTTAACACAAACTTGGTTTTTTGACTTTGCCAGTACACCCATTATATAATAATATATATATATATATATATATATATATATATATATATATATATATATATATATATATATATATATATATATATATATATATATATATATATATATATATATATATATATATATATATATATATATATATATATATATATATATATATTGCCATTGATGCGTAATCAAGTTAATAATTTTTAGGCTGATGGAAATCTGAAGAAATCTGTGAATGTTGTGACAAAGCCAATCACAGTAACATCAGGAACTACCCTCTCAAGTCTTCTGTCAGCACAATCTGCTCAACCCCAAGGTATTTCATCACATGGATTTTAAATTTGTTATAATAACTAATGTAAATTTGAAGAACTTGTTCTTGCTTGAAATAATACTATTTGTTGTATGATTATTATTTTGTTTAAAATAATAATAATAATATTTTAAATTTTCTTGGCAAAGCTTCACCTTTTCTCTCGAATTTTTTAGAATTTATGCTTAGTATCAAGATAATGTGAAATAATTTTTTTTATTTCCTTTGGTGGGCAAAGGCAGGAAGCCTACCAAATTCCACTGGAGTTGAGAAAAAACTTATCTTGGTCGATGGAGAACGACAAGTCCAGATTCACGGCGTTTGAAAGTACACATGTTAAAAGAAGTTGGGAAAACAGATAAAGGGAGTGTGTTCCAAGACTTTACCAGTATAGTATATGAAAGATTGAGCATAGCGGTTAAGTCTGTGGTCTGAGATCTGGACAGAGAAAGGATGAGACTGTGTAGAAAGGCGTTGCGCACGAGCTCTTCTCATTGGAGGAGGTATTTGACAAGAGAGGTCAGAAGAGCAGTGTCCGTTGTAATAGCGATAGTAAAGAGAGAGTGACGCAGCAATTCGACTGGCAGAAAGGGATTGGAGAGAGTTAGTAAGAGCAGGAGAGTTGATGAGACGAAAGCCATAGACTCCACCTTCTCAAAGAGAACTGTATGAGTGGAACTACCCCAAATGTGTGAAGCATACTCCATACAGGGGCGAACAACACCCCTATAGAGAGTAAGCAACTGGGGTGGCGTGAAGTAATTCTGATGGCGCCTCAGAACAACCAACCTTTTAGAAGCTTGTTTAGAAAGAGAAGTAATGTGATCTTTCCAAGAAAGATCACGAGAAAAGGATACGCCGAGAATATTAAGAATAGATGAAGGTTTGAGTTTTGTGTTTTCGGAGAACGTCTTCATAGTTGTGTGGAGGATTGCGTCGAGTGGAGAGATTAGGAACTGAGTTTTTGAGGCCTTTAAAAAGACCATGTATTTTTTGTCCCAATTTGAAATACGTGAAAGATCAGACGTTAGTTTCTCCAAGGCTACCCTTCACGAGTCTATCAACTGCTATTGGAATATGCTACCTATGAAAGATTTTCTGTCTTCTATGAACGTCACAAATTTTTCATATTTTATCCTTAAAAAATTGTTTATAAAGTTTTTCCACTTTTTGTGTTGCGTTGTATTCGTATTATTTCAAAATATTTTGATCTCTCTTTTATGACTCATTTTTGCTCTTTCTAGATCCAAAATTACTTGTAAAATTTTTTTTTTAAATATCAACAATTAGCGTATTAAGAGATTAATTATTTTTCTCAGAAATTTCCTTTGGTTCCTATGATATCCTCTCATGATTATAATGGTGATTATAATTTCTTCTATAAATCTTTTATTTTTACAATTTATCTTTTTGTACTTCCTGCCATCTTTACATATTCCTCCTTCCAAATTTTCATTTATTACACTTATTTTGTAGTTTCCTCTTATTTTTTGGTGTTATTTTTCTTTTTACAGTTTAAAATCCATTCCTCTTTTTATCACTTATAGTCAGTACTCATTTCCTCAACTAAAATTCTGTTAAACAACTTCCTTCATTCCTTCATTCACTCTCTCAAGACATAAAAGTTCTTATATCTTTCTTTTTTGTATACCCTAAATTAAAGACTCTTTGAATACACTAGTGTTTTCATTAATTTCATTTTCATTTCTTCTTGTTTAAGCATGCTGCATATTTTAAACAAATTATTCAAAGAATTTGTGCCATGCAGTGTATCTGAGAGTAAATCAACTTGTAACTCTTATAAATGGTTCTTCTCTTTTTATGTCCTATGTGTTCGATGCTTCAGATTGCTTCTTAACTATGTTATTGGAATCGTAATTCTTCATTGTCTAAACGAGAGTTGAAATTAAGTGACTGGTGAACACCTAGTCACCTACACCCAGCTACTGTCAAAGGCTCCGACAAATACTTTGAATATATTGTGTAATTCACATAAAGATTGATTTGTCATAGACAGTTATGTATGTTATTATTACTAAATTGAAGATTACTTTGAAAAATTTAGAAAGGTTTTTCGGCAACTTTCGTACCATACATGTTTTTATATGATAATTGCTTAATTGAATGTGAATACAAAAGTATAAATCTAAATAATTTAAGAAAGCTGATGATAGTTATAGAGAAATAATAATAATAATAATAATAATAATAATAATAATAATAATAATAATAATAATAATAATAATAATAATAATAATAATAAATTTCCTCAAAAGGTGGTCAGCAGTTAGTTGTCGGACAGAGCTTAAATCTAACAAACCTCTTAAACAGTAGACAAGTGGTGACTAACAGAGCTGGTGGAGGAACTGTAACAGCTATACCCGCTACCGCTGTTACTGTTTCGGGAACAGGAACTCAAGGTGCAAAATTAGCCATTAATGTTTCCTCAGGTAAATGTAAAATTTATTTAATTTAATATATAATTCATTTAATAGTAAATTTCTATTCTAATAAAATATTAAGATGTGATAGTTTTATATAAAATCGTTTGCTTTAGATTATGTTCTTAAATTATTAACCAACGAAAAGGATGTTTGTTTCATTTTAATTCGGAAATTCCAAATGTTTGTTCTTTTGTTTCTTGTCATATTAATAAATTTCTTTTCACATTTATCTTTGTTGATTAAATTTCGGGTTTTGTATTTATATACCTAATTTTATTAGCATCTTTTATCTTAAAAAAAAAAAAAAGGTATCTTTAACTTAGAAAAAAAAGCTGTCATTACATTATATAAAGATGTTAAAATCCCAAGATCTTGTAACGCTCATAAATACTTTTACTTTTTTATATATCTTTATTAAAATTGGAGTAAAGAAAGGTAAAATCTAAATCAGTACAATGAACTTTTAAATTTGAAGTTATTAGAAAAATTTATTTTTTAGAATTTTACATTACAGATTATTGCTAATATTATAATTCTTGAAATCGAACTTCTTTTGACTCTGCTGTAGTTTATGTACCTACCATAGAATATATATTTGCCTCCTTTATAAGAAAGAAGGAGGCAAATATATATTCTACGGTAGGCACATAAACTACAGCAGCGCCAAAAGAAGTTCAATTCATTAAGGTGCTTACGACTTAAAGGAGGTTTCATGGAGAGAAGGGAAGGGAGGGTGTATATACTAATAAGGTTCCCTTCTTTTAATTTATTTGATTTTGAATGAAATTTAAGGGTTAAGGAATGCTTTAAAATTTTCTTATAACTGTAATACCCTTATGTACTGTATGTGATAATGAGTCGGACGTATGTAGAGAGGATCTCTGGTGTGATTCCTTGAATGGAAACACTCTTTGAAGTTCCCCACCTCGATTGTGAACAAAATCCCTTTAGATTTGATCTTTTTTTTTTTTAAAATAATAATAATTGTAAAGTTTTTGGAATATACATTTTACTTTTTATTTTAACTTTAGGTTTGTAATTTACCTTAGAAGTTTTTTTTGAGTTGGATGGAGACCAGCAACTAAAATTTTTTTTACCCAAATATATAACAAATCTTTCTATTTAACAGCAGGTACAAAAATATCAATGCCGACTCTAGCCGCTCAGTTAAGCAGATCTGCTCCACCTTACACTCAGGCTTTCACAGGATCCAAACAGGTAAATATGTTCTTTCAAAAGTTTTTGTATATTTAAATAACTTGTCAAATGTCTTGCTTCCGTTACTTACTCAAGTATTTCTGTTGTCTTGCAACGTCGTGAAAATAGACAATTTCTCAAGTTGGAGGTGTATCTGATGCGAGTGTCCAAGCGCAAACAAAATCTGAAGGGGCACCAACCGTTTCGACTGCCAATTCAAACCTTCAGGCACTTTTAGCGGGTAATACATTTTTCTTACAAGAATATGCTAAGTATCGAATTGTTATTTTGAGAAATGAATTTATTTATTTTGTTTACTAAATTAAATAGTAAATTTTAAATATTTTTAGGATCATCGGTAGAAAACTCGACAACTTTAAGTCGTAATGCTGTTCTTCTTGAAAAATTAACCGCACAGTCTGTGATGTTAAATTCTTCAAAGGTTAATATTATATATAATACATTTGTTTAAAATTTTCAGATATATTTAAGCACATGTAAGAATTTTATTGGACAGTTTTATAGGGTTATAAAGGCAATATTTGTAATATTTTTAATTAGGATTTTTTTTTTTTTTAAATTTGAAAAGCCATTGAAATTTTTAATTATCTTTAACAGGTCTTCAGATGAAATACATGGAATTTTCAAACCTTTGTAAAAAACAGAATTTTAAACAAATACCGTAATTTTTTTCAGCTACAAGACGATGCCAATAAGAGCATTAATTCTACCAGCACTAACACACCCACTTCGCATTTAAGTACAATTGTTCCTTCTACAGCATCTATATTAAGGGCAGAGGGAACTGGTGCTGGACCACCTAATATCAACTTAGCCAATATCACTAACTTACCTGGTTAGTTTAAAGTTTATTTGATCTTCAAATGGGTATTATTATTATATTATTATTATTATTATTATTATTATTATTATTATTATTATAGAGGTAATAATTTTTTTACTAAGATAGTTTAAAATAATAAAATAGTTCACTATTAAAAGTGTTGTCAGAATTGTAATTTTCCATATGAAGAACTATCAGATATTTTGGGAAAAGCTTAAAAAAAAGATAAAGGAACCGCTACTTTCATTACAAAGAATCTTCATTAGAAGAAAATAATTCCTCTTCCTACAAGGGACGTCCCATAGTTTTTGAATCAAATAGGAAAATATTAATTACGGTTCCAAAGAATTAAGAAGAAATGAATACTTTTCTCAGTCACTTGAATTGATTTTAAAACTTCATCACTTAAAATCACTTAAACTGATTTATTTTTATGCCGAATGCAGAAAGAGTTCGTTTTAGATCTCTTTCTAAAAAAATACACTCAAAGATTTTTGGATGTTCAAATATTTTGACTGTGAATTGTAATCATCTTCATTCGAATCAAAAAATTTTCCCCTGTTAAATATTTTATATCATATACAGTTAATTTGATTTCCTAAAATTTTTAAGATTTCATTATAAATTCATCAAATATTTTCCAGAAATTTTTTAAAAAAGAAAACATTTATGCACATCTAAATCTTCTGTAAATGAAAACAAATTTGCTTTTCTGCAACAATAGACTTTCACACTTTTTAAATTATTAAAAATTGAAAGCTAATCGCTGAAAGCAATTCTATGAAACCAGAACAGTTGAAGTGTTTTTTTAGTCGTTATGTCGGAATAGACCTCATGATAGTAGTAAGAACGAGTTCTCAACTAAATTATTTTCTTCCTACCTCTGGAAGAAAAAAAAAATTTAATGAAGCAACTGTTAGAGGAATTCTCTATTCTTGTAGACACATTAGATAATTAAAATTTTTTTTCCTTTCTTTCTTAAAAGGTTAATTCTAAAATTATCTTTTCGAAGTAATATTATTTCCTTCAACAATTGAAGAATTTTATTGAAATGAATTTTTAAGCTTTTTTAAAAGAAAGTTTATGAAATAACTTTCCGAATTTTTTTTTTTTTTTGTACTCTTATCTTTTTATATACCAGCACATTGAATCGGGTAAGACTGAAGAACAGTATAAAAAACTTATAAATATATATATATATATATATATATAATATATATATATATATATATATATATATATATATATATATATATATATATATAAAAGTAAAAGGACACCAAAAATGTGTCTGAAGAAATATTTAAAAGTTTGAAAAAAAAAACAAACAAAGAAATTGCTCTGATATATTAGAGGAATTACTTTGGTGGAGGTGACCGTCCACTTTATTCAGTTTAAAAGAAGTTTCTGTCAAGGTCAATAAAATGGTCAGTCACGAAAATTAACTTATAAAAAAACTGCAAATTAAAATTCCATCCTTCTGTTCCTTGTTGTTTAATTGCTTCTTTGACATCCATTTTCTTTTGGAAGCTCTTCCCCAAAAGACACAATTTGTTGACAATGATAAAGCAAAGTTTTTCATGTCTTTCAATTAAAATTTATTTCTTACTAAATTCCATTTAGAATTTTTAAGGAAATTTTTGGTGTTTTTAAAACAATAATTCATTATTCTGTCACAGCAATTTGCAAATGGTTTTCATAATTGGGAAACGTAATTATACTGAAGTGTCATGCACTTTAATTTGGGTATTTAAATTCACATTATGTGTCATATAAATTTGGTAATCTTAATTTCTGTATATATATATATATATATATATATATATATATATATATATATATATATATATATATATATATATATATATATATATATATATATATATATATATATATATATATATATATATATATATATATATATATATATATATATATATATATATATATATATATATATATATATATATATATATATATATATATATATATATATATATATATATATATATATATATATATATATATATATATATATATATATATATATATATATATATATATATATATATATATATATATATATATATATATATATATATATATATATATATATATATATATATATATGTATAAATTTTTTTAGGGCTAAATGTTGGTCTTCAAAGCTTAGCAACTAACCTCTCTGGAATTCAGAATGTACAAGTTTCAATTCCTGGATTTCCTGTGCCAATATCCCTCGCATTAAATGTTCCTGCAAGTGCTGGTCAGAATAATACAACTTCAGCTATTATTGTTTCTTCACCTTCTACATTAAATGTAAGTTTATAATATTTACGTTCATTTTTTTCACGATTTTTATGTGAAAATTTTGTCATTAGATTACTTGATTCTCAAATAAGATAATTTTGATCAATTTGTTTATTTATATTGTTTAAAATTTGTCATTGAAAATTTATTTTGCAATGTAATTATTAATTATCCATAGTGAATGTAATTTCTATCCCAATTGTTGCTTACTATTAATACGTTTTAAAATATACATTTGTTCATTTATGTTCATGAGCTTCTATTTGTAAGAAATTTATTGAAAAAGTTATACGAAACATTAAAAGTTAACATGAAATCTACGTTACAGCATATATATATATATATATATATATATATATATATATATATATATATATATATATATATATATATATATATATAATATATATATATATATATATATATATATATATATATATATATATATATATATATATATATATATATATATATATATATATATATATATATATATATATATATATATATATATAATATATATATATATAATATATATATATATATATATATATATATATATATATATATATATATAATCACGCATGCGAATGAATGAATGAATGACCCTCGGTTCTCCAGTTGTCTTGTCTCTATTTTAAGAATTTTTTTTTTTCCTCCCAATATATTTTATATTTCTGATTCTGTAATTGTAATTCTACTGTGAAACTTTTTCTATCTTTGTCTGCTGCATCATCTTTGCTAAAGTCAGCAAACATTTGATTTGCACTTTACTTTTATGCATGAATAGAAGAGTTCCTGCTGTTTTTAGGAACCACCTTTTTTCTTCTCCGTATAGTGAATAAATCACAAAAATGCATTCCACTTTCATGCTTTTATTCTAAATTTTATCTAAATTTGCTGATTTAATTTACTTCCTTTAATCTTTTAAGAAACTTGTACAAGCTTTTCACCAATGATACTTTTTTTTTTTTTTTTTTTTTTTTTTTTTTTAATAGTCAACCTTTATTTTTTCTTGTCCCTTCTATCTTCTGCCGTTATTATTCGGTATTTTGAAAATTAAATTTTCTTGCCGTTCTTTCGCTTCTCTAAAAATAATATTTTTATCCTAATTTCACATTCCAATTTTCTGCACCATATTTTCAATCTGTAATATCTTTAATAAAAACTTTTATAAAATTTGAGTATAAATTTGCAAAGGAGGAAATATTTAAGAATTGTAGTTATGTAGAATTTTTTGTCTCTTAAAATGTTTAAAACGTTTGTTTAAGGTCCTCTCGAAAACAACGGGAACAACAATAGTGAGTTCTTCCTCTTCTTCCTCTTCTCCCGCTGCTACAGTTATGATTGCAAGCCCATCCGGCCTTCAACAGAGACAAGTTGTCCAGTTACCTCTAAGTAAGTACTTGGAAAACAAGCTTTAATTTTTTTAAAAACTTTAGTAAAACCTCGAGATTGTGGTTTTTGTTTCGTTCTTAATATTACTATTTATTCTTCAGTTTAAGAGATAAAGTTTTTACAGTTGAATCTCTATTTAAAGATTGTTTTACTTTCATTTTTAGGATATTTTGTTTTTGTCAAAAAAAAAAAAATTTTTGTTTTTTTTTTTTTTTTTTTTTTTTTTTTTTTTTTTTTTTTTTTTTTTTCTTTATTTTTGTTAATTTAAAATTATTTTACTCATTTATTTATTATTTATTTACTATACTATTAAAAAATTTATTTTTTCTTTTTAAAGGGTTCAAATGACTGCTAGACATTTATTCATTTTGTTTTCTTAAATTTAAAGCACACAATTTTTGTGAAAGCATAAAATATTAAATAGATTTAATAATAATAATAATTTTTTAGGTCAACTTAGTGGCTCACAATTAGCAGCCCAGTTGGCAAAAT
>SEYY01018596.1:0-20000 GCA_009176605.1 Armadillidium nasatum | reverse complement strand
AGTTGATGGCATACAATAACTTCACCCTAAGTGTATTTTCATCCTTGTATTCAGGAAGTTTTAAAAGGTTCATACATGTGGAAGCAGAGGGAAGTCTATCTTCATCTCCGGAGGGTTGGATGCAGAATGAGGGGTACAACTCCTAAATTTTTTTAATATAATTAAGATGGTAGTAAGTAAATAAATAATAATAGACTGATACTAATAAAAATAAGAGGAATAATAAATATTTTATGAAATTAGTATGTTATTCATACTTTCAAATATATATATAAAATAAAATGAGTTTGCTTAGCATGCATTAAATCTTCTTTAAATAAGAAACGTTATTAATCAATGTTGTCACTAATGACAAATTCATTCAACTATCAAAAAAAATTCAACCATTATTCAATGTCAGTTTGCTCGGTAAGGATATTACTAATGTGACATTCGTACAAAAAGTCAATTACAATAAAAATATAAAAATTTATTTAAAAAAAAAATCTTACACAGAAGAAAGAGCTAAATTATACTAACCTTAAAACCAAGCAACGGTGGTCTTGAGCAGCTTGTAACAAACTTGAGCAACTGCCGACACTGAGATTCACTAAAATTTGATACAACTTTCCAAAATGTCACTATTGTCGGGTGATTCTCATTGTAAGCACCTATTATTATTATTATTATTATGATCATTATTTGTTGCAGCATTATTAGAACTTACAACACCTTTTAATTCTATTAAAAAAACAATATTTATTCATTACTTCAAGTTTAACCTTAAAAGGTCCACAAAATAATAATAAAAATTTTTCTCCTTTATGAAATAATCAGTAAGCAATTTTTTAAATTTTCTGCTACTTAAATTGCTAAATTGGCGGGCAATGTGATCGCATATCGTTCATAGGGGCGGGAAATATGTTGTGATTAGGCATTAAAGATTGGGTGAAAATTATTAAAGTTCAAGACACAAATAACAAAGGCGAAAAGTTATATATATAAATCTATGACTTTACAGACTGTAAATTAGAACTACGCTGTTGTATCTGGGTATTCCATTAAAAAAAAATCCAAGGCTAAAATATAACTGTGACTAAATGCATATTAGATATACGAGCTTTTAAAAAAATTCAAAAAACAATGACTTCTCTCTCTACTTCAATAAAATGTGTAATTTTAGAATAAAAATATTAAGAATTAAAAAAAAAACATTTTCTGCACAACGAACACTTGTAAAGCTAATGAAATACACAGACATCAGTTTCCCCAACTCGTATGAATTGACCCACCATTAAACAGTTTACGATAAAAAATAACAAGGCGGTTTAACGCCGTCTATTTGTAAATAAGTAATGACGTGCCGATTTCAGAAAGGGAAAACTGATGTATATGTTTGTGTACCAACCAGAGGACTTGGTCATCTGGTCAAACGTCTCGCGCTCGAATGTATTAATAAATTTATTTTAATCTATTAATGTATATAAATCAAATTTAACTTTAATATTAAGAGATTAAAAGTTCCTGCCGAAGGGATCACTTCACATTGTCGATAGATCGATCTGAAATAAGGAAAAAATTCTAAAATAAAATTTAATTACCAGAGTAAACAGTGTTAGTCTTTAAGCCTTCGATGTCAATTGGAGTTGAAGCACCAGAAACCATCATTTGAAGTTCTCTCCAATCAAACAATCTCAACCATCGACTTCCTACCACATTAAAAACGCCTGCGAGAAAATAAGTTAAATTTATTTCAAAAAGTACTATGGATATTATACATTAAAGAAAAAAAGGTTTTCAAGCTTTTAAAAATTTAAGTGCACAATTTTATTTTTGTTTTTACTTTCAATTATATTTAAGATATAAAATAACTGACTATGAAAAGTCAAAAACATATTAAATATTAATAAAGAGATATTAACATTCGTTTTGCATTTATCACTTAATTGGGACACCGTTGTTACTTTTAAAAGAAACATTCAATTATTTAACATATTCTCCAATTAAATTTTTTTTTCAAAAACGAATATTTTTTTTTTTTTTTTTCACAAAATTTCATTGCCAAAATACGTCCTCCAAGTAAATCACGATTGTTATGATTATTCTCTTAATTCTGAAACAAGGCGCGAAATAAATATTACGAATATATTTAAATAAAAAAAATTAAAATAAAATTAAAATAATTTTTAGAAGATATGAGAACTTACCTTCTTTAAAAGCTTGGCACTGCTTAGCTATTTGTTTGTTCAATTTATAATCAGCCATTCTATATATATATTCTATACAATTTTGATTTGTAACTGGAATATTGGTCCCATTTGGAATTAATTCATCGATCTGAAAAAAAAGAAATTTTAAAGGAATTATCAGTTATGAAACTGAAAATTATTTGAATGTGATAAATTATGTTAACATAAAAGCTATTTCTCTAAAACAAGATATGACCTACTTACATAATTCTGACCTAATTCGGCATTCAAAACGGTAAAATCAAGGCCTAAGTCTTGCATGTCTCCCTCATAATTTTTAAGAGAAAGAAGGTTTTTGCAAAGTTCAGGATCCAAAGAGTCTAAATGTTGAAATTCGACCGAATTTGAACCGCTTAAAAGTTTTGATAAAAAGAATCCTGCTAATGGAATTTCCACTAATAAATTTTCGTATAACGCCTGAAAAGATGTACATAATCAGAAAATATAAAACCTATTTAATAAAAATGAAGTGCATTCTAACAAATTAATATTTTCAATTAATAGTGAGGCATTTTTTTCATGAGATTAATCTCTCTTCAACAGCATAGTATCACAAATTATGAGCAAACTAACCTTTCCTAACATCCTTCCAACGAAATAATAATGTTTTTCAAAATCGTCTGCAATTAGTCTTGAACTTGGATTAGGATATAGAGTATTATCTTTTGTCAGAAGAAAAAATCCCCGATTAGGATCAAAGGCAGTTTTTAAAAGTTCTGAAAGAAATTCTCTGAAGATTCCCCCGCCGTCAATTCCAGCTTCATCGAGTCCCACGGCATTAAGAAGATGAACCCGCATCTTCAAACCGTAAGATTTCTTTCTAAAATTTTTAAAAATTATTCCTATTTAAGGTTGTTTAATCCTCTAGTTCTATGCAATGTAGATTTAACAACCCCTATGAAATGTTTTAATTAAATAACATCTAATACCGTATGTTTAAAAAAAAAAAAATCGCATAAACATTGAAATACTTCCTTTCCACTATTAAAAAAGCATGTTTCAAAAATAATTTCATCTTTACACCCATTTCATCAAAGTATCAGAAAGTATCAGACATTACTCTTCTAAAAGGCATCAAATTACAGATATTGTTAGCATTAATTCCATAATTTATGTTTACAGACTATTACATAAAAGTCGATAAGTTTTAAATCATTTATCAATTTTAATTACCTCTCTTCAATTGAATGACTACGTGAACGTACTTCAATTTATATTTTTAATTAAAAGAAATAGCTGCCTTTAACTTTTAAGACAGAAGAAATAGCAAAAAATAAATGAATGAATAAATAAAAAATAAAAAATAAATAGATAAATCCTCTTTAAGAATACTTTCGAAACATTGCGCACATTTTCGAAGGTGGATACTTCTAACATACCATTAGTAGGTGAAAGCTTATCAAAGGCATCTTCGTATAAATGAGATCTTCTCACAGTGATGTTTATATCAGGTCCTAGACCATACGGTGCTGTACTCTGGTGCTGAGATCTGTCAGCTGCTACAAGCGAAGTGAAAACGGCCATTCTTGATTCAAAGGGAAACACAAAAGGCAATTCTTCCAATAATGTTGATCTTCTCTGTTCTGCTACAGATAAAGGAGGTCCATCCGTTTCTTTTATTAGTCATTGAAAGAAAAAATAAAAATCATTTGAATGCATTGTTTTACCATAACTGAAAAACAATAACAAATAAACCAATCTAGGACAAGTTATTTTGTTATACTGCAAATAAAGATTATAGCATATATAGTACCTAATTCATCCTTAGTGAGCCATCTAGGTGGTTCAAATCGCCGATATCTTCTTCTTGGTCTGATTGCGAAAGACTTAGTATTATCATCTTTGAGAGGAAGAAATACTTTAGGACTTAACCAGTGACCTTCTGGACAAAATATTCTCCGTGTATCCCTTAAGTGAATTTGTCGCACAACATTAATGCAAACCTTTAAAAATGATTATACATACGATATTTCAATCTGATAAAATCTCCCAAAACAATCAGGGGATAAATAATAAAATCGAAAAAAACATTACACATTACGAAAGGTAAAAAAATTTTATTTCATGGTACAAAGTTACCTTAAAACAATGTGCCCACATTGTTTTGTAAGAACCGTCTATAAACGTCGCCATTCTGATGTCTGGATGGGCCAGTTCAACTAGTCCAACGCAAACATCTCTCAGTGTACCAGACATCTTAACTAATTCTTCAACACTAAAGGGAAAAGACCCGATATGGTTAACATTAACTGAACCTGTAACAGAAGAACAACAATGTAAGTTCTGAAGCAGAAAAAGTGATAAAAAAAACTTTTTTTTTGACAAAGGTTGTTAACACTGGGTCGAAAAATAAAAATTAAAAATATTAAAGTGATTATTTAATAAATATTAATATTACCTTGACCTTCCAACAATTCTGAATCATGTAAAGTGGCCAGAACTGCTATTAGAGATGCACTGAATGTTGATAACAAGGGTACGAGCGCATCTCTCTCTGCTGAAGACAATGGATAACCTAGTGACAATACCTGTAGAAGAGGAGTTCCAGGAGGACCTAAAAATGACAGAAAATATTTAAATTAACATTTAAAATGTTAAGTAAGATTAAGGATTAAATGCATAAATATTTTATTCATCATTTAAAAATACTAAATATAGTAGTAATAAAATTTATTTTATCATCATCAATTGTATATTATTTTAATTATATATATATATATATATATATATATATATATATATATATATATATATATATATATATATATATATATATATATATATATATATATATATATATATATATATATATATATATATATATAGTTTTAATTTTTTAAATATAACAAATTAAAAAGAATTAAAAACCCTTTTCCTCAATTTATTAATAAGTAGACCTATCACATGGGAGGAAATTTCTTGCCTGCGTTATTTAAGGTAAAGAAAAAATATATTTTCTACTCATTTAGGATAACCTTTTCTTTCCAAATATTTTCATCTTTATATTTTGTTAATAATTCATATTATTATTAAACCTTTTCAAGAAGGTGGCATATTTAAAAACATGTTAATTAAAATAGGTAATCAATGATACTTAAAAGAAATAAATTTATGACAAAATTTTCTTAACATATTGCAAAGTTTTCTATTTTTTTTTATTTTATTTAGATTAAAAGATGGGTAAAATGGAAAGAGGAGAAGGGGGAGAGGTGGCTTTACCGCCAACTCTGGTGCACAGCCTAACTCTTTCCTTTGACGTGTAGATTTGATAATCGATATTTATGAATATTATTGCAAAGTCAAGAGTGAGAGAAAATACATGTTAATAAATAATAATAATAATAATAATATAGATTAACACACACACTGATAGTAGAAAGTTAATTAAATTAATACAGAATAAGTTCGTGTACAGGTAAAAAAGATTTTGTTTAAAATATATTTAAATTTCACAAAGTTTAAGTAAACCTCAAGATGACCTGAATTTTTTAAATTTAAGTACACCAATATTTACCTTCCTGTAAAGTATTTCCTTGAGGCAAGATCTTGTCTTTTTGAAGACTTGTAAGGACGTGCCACATCGGCCGCAACAGTAAGTGTCTCTTTAATACTACACTGAAGAATAGTCTACAGAAAAGAATAATGTCGTATATATATATATATATATATATATATATATATATATATATATATATATATATATATATATATATATATATATATATATATATATATATATATATATATATATATATATATATATATATATATATATATATATATATATATACTGAAAAAGAAAGAGAGGATTTCTAAACATTTCTTAAAAATATATTTTAAAAAGAGATGTAATAATTATATTAATAAAAACATAGGTAGGGACTACATACCTGCATTCATTTAATTTATATTTTATTGCCACACAAATCTGATGGAAAAGTTTGGCAAACGAAACAAGCATTTTGGCAGAGGATATGTATTTTTCAACATAAAAAAGAATCCAAGACACTCGGACTGTACTATTTAAATCTCTTAAACATAAATCACAGACCTAAAAAAAAAAAAAAAAAAAAAAAAGGGACATGTTATAAAAGTATATCAATATGTACAAAAGACAATGAAAATCAATGGTTTAAAAGACCTAGGGTGGTGTCAAGAAATATTTCAACATATAGGTATTGATTTACAAACTATACACTTTTAAAAAATTTAATGTAAGCTAAAGAGTGAATAGAGCGGAGATTTACACAAAAACTCATGAGAATACGGACAAAAAATAATAAACCAGGTCAAAGGTAGACAGAGCTCTAAATACTGCTTTTGAAAGAGTTTAATTTAGTGAAGTGTGGAAAGTAGAAAAAATGTATCTCAGACATTACTGAAGAAAGTGCACGAAAGAATTTTTATTGGCGATCAGTCAATGGTCAAAGAATTGAACAGAGAATGAATGAGTGTATGGCAAGACAAATCAATGTACAGTCGTCAACAGAAGTTCGTTCCTGTTAAGCTGGAAATAAATATTTATATAAAATGGGGATCATTTCAGATTCAGCCAATCACAGTTCAATTAAGCCCCGCTCAATGCTTTTATTTTCTTTTTATTCAAAATAGAGCTTTTATGAAATGATCTCCATTTTATATAAATATTTATTTCCAGCCTAATAGGAACGAACTTCTGTTGACGACTGTACATAACATATATATATATATATATATATATATATATATATATATATATATATATATATATATATATATATATATATATATATATATATATATATATATATATATATATATATATATATATATATATATATATATTGAGTTTTCCAAAGAGTTAAATTTCATAAGGTTGCGGTGGCCCCACCGGGACATCCCATCCACATTGGAAAGATTGTAATCGGAAAGTTGAAGACGAGAATCAACTCTAGAAGCAAAAGAAGGAGAAGATTTGAAATGGGTAGAAGAATTCAGAGTTGAGTCGTTGGCATAAGAATGAACAGAGTTAGAAGTACAGCTGAGGAGGTTGTTGATGAAAAATAATAAAGTAGGAGATGGAACAAAACCCTGAGGAACACAACGATATATATATATATATATATATATATATATATATATATATATATATATATATATATATATATATATATATATATATATATATATATATATATATATATATATATATATATATATATATATATATATATATATATATATATCCACTTACAGTCGCTTTCTTGTTTGTCGTAAGAAGAGAAGTATCCATTTGAACATCATCGTCAGAATCTGCCTCTTCATCATCCAAATCTTCACCAGTTGCCTGTGTCATGGGAGCAAAACTCTTTTCCATTAATCTTCCTGTGACGTTTGAAAAACGGACGAAACAATCCAAAGTGCTAACATCTGTTTATGTGTAGTTAAAAGCAGTTTATAACAAAACATTAAGCGATTCTCATAATTCTAAATCAATTAAAAACAATCGACTACATCTTTAAATTCTTATTAATAAGATATTTTATTTATGTAACTGTTATAAAAGCTTCAGAGCTTGACTTAATATCTTTTAGCGGTCTATATAGTTAGCAAAATGAACTACCAAAAATAAAGTAAAATATTTCTAATTAACCTGAATGACTTTCAACCATTAGTTCCTCACTTTTTCCTACAGACTTTCTATGTATTTAAAAAATCGTTCCTTAAAATGCTTTTCCCCAATTAAACAACACATTTTTATTACACTTATTAACTGGCATATGGACTATTATTATTATTATAAAAATGAAAAGATGAGCTATTTAAAATAAACCGATACCTCTTTTGGAATGAACAATATAAAGGATGGAAAGCAGGAGTGAAGAGGGTTCAATCGAAGATGCAATTGTGTTTAAATTTCTATCAACAAAAAGTAAAAGAGGTTCCATTATAATGTTGATTTCATCTGATGCCGCCAAAGATGGAAGAAGAAAGTTCATAACTTGTGAATGAGAAATATTTCCAAGCACTTCTTTGGTCAATTCACCAAATAAAATGTTACTCCTGAAAAGTAAGTATATATATATATATATATATATATAATATATATATATATATATATATATTATATATATATATATAGTATATATATATATATATATATATATATATATATATATATATATATATATATATATAATATATATAATATATATATATATATAATATATATATATATATTTTCTCTGTCCAACTCTCTGACCCCAGGCTTAACCGCTATGCTCTGTCCTACATGTACTCTACTGGTAAAGTCTGGAACACACTCCCTTCTTCTATTTTCCAACTTCCTATGACTTACACACCTTCAAACGTCGTGTATCGGGACATGTCGGCCTTTAGTTTGACCAGGCTTCCGTCTTTTCCCCCCAACTCTGGTGGAATTTTGTAGGCCTCTGGCCTTTGCCCACCAGAGGTGATATAAAAAAAAAAAAAAAAAAAAAAAAAAAAAAAAAAAAAAAAAAATATATATATATATATATATATATATATATATATATATATATATATATATATATATATATATATATATATATATATATATATATATATATATATATATATATATGAGTGAAATTCTCTCAGAGTATAAAAAAACTAATAAAAAATCATAAAATGTAACCTTACATTGTGGTGTCATTTAAAGTTGAGACTACTTTGATAGGTTGAATTTGAAGCCCAAGAATAGTTTCAGCAATCGGATTTGGAGGTACTACTGATACTTCATATAATTCAGGAACTTTCGTCAGAAGAATATTCATTAAACAACTATAATAACCTGAAATTGAAATCTCATTAAAAATGTACAATTTTTTTTTTTTTGCAGATGGACTAGACATTTAAAAAAAAATAATAATTATTGTAAAAAATGAAGAAAAAACAGTTCTTTTTCACCATTTTTGAGTAAACAAATGAATAATGTATTTAAAAATTCTTTTTTCATATTTCCAGTAGGTTGACACGACCAAGAATCAGGATATGAAACGACTTCTAGTAATCTTAAAGGAACAGCATGAGAGTAAGTTTGCTTATCTGTAGAAAAATTATTACAAATTAACAATAATAATAATAATTATAAGGGAAATCAATAAATCACATATAGTCTTCAAAAATTTTCCTTTACTGCTTATAAGATATTATTTTAAGTATTATTCTCCAGAATAATACTTAAAAGAACACCTAAACAAAAAGAAATATTTAAAAATTGAGGAGGAGGAGGAGAAGGAGGAAGAGGACTTTCACATTTAGCTAATACTTTGTTAAATACTTTAATAAATTTTATTAATTTATTTAATAATGTAATCAAGTTAAGCAATTCATTATATTTAAAAAAATACTTTATAAAAAGTAAACTAAAATCTCACCTTTGTTATCAGAAAAATGTATAACATTTTTCAAAGCTAAACTAACAAGTTTTGGAACCAGAAATTTCCATTTATTCATCGAGTTACAAATCCATAATGATAAACTTTTTTCTTCTCTTACAAGTTGATGGCAAATCTTGAACTTGAGATATATATATATATATATATATATATATATATATATATATATATATATATATATATATATATATATATATATATATATATATATATATATATATATATATATATATATATATATATATATATATATATATATATATATATATATATATATATATATATATATATATATAAAGAGGTCTTATGAAAAGATACTTACAAGGTTATCCAAATCATAGCGAGGATCAAATATAATTATTAAAATTGAAATTATTTTCTCTGCTATTTCAATACTTAGGCCTTTTTGTTTTACTTCAAGAAATAAGTCATTGCATAACATTCTCAAATTTTCATTTATAATTTTTCGATGACAATTTCCTCTGCACCATGCTTGAATTTTTAAAGCAGCATCTTGTCTTCTTCTCTGATCCTAAAAAATTAATAATAATAATAATAATAATAAAAGTGAGAAAGAACTAAGATATTTTATTTCAAGTATTTGACAGGAAAAACAAAATAGGAAAGGGAAGTTAACAAAATGGTAATTTAAATTTTAAAAGATCAGAAATAATATAATGGAACATAATACATGGTGGTAATTATTATATAGTTATTTTATTACTCAGTATAATATATATAATATATATATATATATATATATATATATATATATATATATATATATATATATATATATATATATATATATATATATATATATATATATATATATATATATATATCACCTCTCTCTCCTCTCTGTCAGTTTTCAATTTATGAAGAAGTGAGTTCCTGTCAAGAATACGGCTTTTACCTCCAAAACTTTGTTTAGGCCGACTTTTATATTCACCTTCAAAACTCCACATTTTGAAATTTATGAAAATTAACTGGCCAGTATAAAATGTATTTAGATAATAAAATATTATGCAAATTTATCTGATCTTTTGACTCTTATCTGAAAGAAAAAAATTAATAAATATATTCTTAATAAAATAGGTTAGGTGAAGTTAATCTAGTTTAGTTAACCTATATTACATATATTTTAAATTTTATTATTTAATTTCTGATATATATATAGATATTAATATTTCAAATTTAATGATATATATATATCAGTTTTTCAATATACTGAAAGAGCAGATATCTGTTTTAACCTTTATATATATATATATATATATATATATATATATATATATATATATATATATATATATATATATATATATATATATATATATATATATATATATATATATATATATATATATATATATATATTATCATTACAGGATTTATTTGCTTGGAAATCTTAATTTGAAAATGAATAAAAGCTTTGATAATGGGAAATATATTAATCCCCAAAATATTTCCCTTAAAGAACAAAAGATATTCAGAACACTGATCAATACTTTTATTCATTATCATATATATATATATATATATATATATATATATATATATATATATATATATATATATATATATATATATATATATATATATATATATATATATATTATATATTATATAAATTCTATTGCAGCTTTTAGTCTATGAAAAATATATAAGAGTAGTGTAAAAATTCAGTCAACTATATCTAATCAATTACGACAGCTATGTTTAAATTTTATTTATATGAATATGAAAGTCATGAAATAAATGTTGCATATTAAAAGTATCTTTGTTATAAAGTATAAATATTTACTATACCAATAAATGTTCTATGCCTTGGTATTACTTTTCAGTACATTTATTCTTTAAACTAATTCGTTATTCAAAAATTATGAGATCCATAATAGGACCCTTTCCTTAAATAATTACAAATTTATTTATTTATTTATTTTTTAAATATGAAGTTGTCATGGCTTTATTAATTGCGTAAACACCAGGTAAATATTTTTTTATTTTTTTTTTGCTATATTGAAACAATATATTGAAATGAATTTAAGGCTAATGAAAAGTGGAAGAACACTTTTGAACAAAAATATAAAATACTTAAAATACTACTATAAAAAAATGTACAAATAATTATATATACCATAAATATTGTTATTTTAAATTTTGATAAACCAGTATTTCAAAATAGTAATGAACAATATATCTAATAAATAAAAATCAATATGAAATAAAAAGTTAAAACTCTGCTCTACTTACAGGGTCTGGGGATATAAGGAGTGGGTAAATGTTCTCTTGTAATTATTTAGTTCACAGTAAGAAATAAATATTTTTCAAACTACATCTATAAATACAAATTAAATAAAATTAATTAGGATATCCTAATGAAACCTGTTAAAAAAAAAACAAAATATAAATAAACTATTTAAATATGAGAATTTTTATATTTTACCACTACTCACTATTTAGGCTTATGGGGAACAGAGCATCCTATAAATATATATGCATTTATATTTTCTAGATTTTTTTTTTATTATTATTATTTTGGTCTGGTAAGGTTTATTTGGGTATCCTTAATTGATTTTTGTATTCTTAGAGATTATAATTTATATATTAACTTCCAATAATGAACTACATAATTATCCATTACTTTACTATGCCTTGTAATTATCAAATTTGATATTGGTAATAATATATATATCTACTGATATATTTTTACATTGGTCTATCATTATTCAAAAATAGCAAACATGATAATTTGGTAACACTTGGCTTCAACTGAGCATTTTTTTTCTTATATCAAAACTATAAAGAAATAATTTGAAACCAAATAACTAGTTCAACAACCATACTGCACTTAAAGGGTAAAATGTATACCTAACAGCCAGTAAATAGGCCTAACATGGTGAATACTAGCTCTTTCAGCAAGTAAAAATAATATAAAATAAATTATTTTAAGTAATTTATTATGCCTACTTTATTTCATTATGCCTCTTCCTAATTTCAATATATTAAGATAAAAAAAAATTTTCAACCTTTTTTTTTTTTTAGTTCCAAAAATTTATAGAATTTCATGAAATTCATACTGAGCTTGATGCAGCAACCTGGTATTACAAATCCAAAGAACAATATGTTACAAAAGTTAGTGTGTTGTTAAATAATCTAGTTATTGCTAAACATTTATTAATTACATTTTTAATTTTTTTGCTTTTAGTGTACAAAATCATTTTTCACATCTCAATTTATCGAATAAATTGATTTCAGATCATTGTCTTTGTAGTTTCAATATATTAAGAAAGAAAATGCTCAACTGAACCAGAGTATTACTGATAATTTATACATTTTTTAAAGTAAAATTTCTATATTTTTAGTATTATTTAACAAAAGTGACTTACTGAATTCACTTAATTCTCTTTTAATATATTTTCTCTTTATATTTTCAATACAATAAAAATAAAACCACGTTCAGTAAAAAAAAAAAAAAAAAAAAAAAAAGGATTCTCACTTAAAGAGCTTACTTTAACACCATGGTTTCTTAACTTTATAATGCCCATCCCCATGGTCTCCCATATAGGCTACCTAAATGCTGCTTTACAGACTATTCGATTGGCACACTCTGCATCTATTCCACACCTTTAATCTCTCCAACACAATTAGCTTAGTCCTAAGCTGGCCTAGTTAAGCCAATAAATAATAGACCATTCTGTGTGGTAAAATATTGTACTTCTATGTACAAAATTATTAACTCTTAATTTCAAAATGTTCTTAAAAAATAATAACGTAAATTCGTTAATTAGCCTAATCCTATAACTACTAGCACTAAACATTGTCTGTGAACTAAATTACAGTCCTTGAAAAATTTCTTAAACTAAAGGAATGACACAGAACTTCTAGTATAAACAGAGCCATGTCACTATACATTGCTACCCGTGCTACCGTCTTGCCAGATTTTCATTCGAAAAATATTCAATTATGAAAGAAGTCACTTTAAAAGTTTAAAAATGAAGATGAATTATTATTATTAACATTTTCTTAACAATTCTAAAATTGTAATTTAATTAAGTACACTTCATTTTGTAGTATGCATTAGTCAAGTGAGTAACTATTATATTTTGTTACGTATAAAGTATCACTTTGGTATCACCCTTAACTAAGCAATTTACCCGTTCTTAAATATATATAACTTCATAATTTTTTTAAATTTATTGTTTCTTAAGTTTATATAAATATTTAAAACATCATATTTAACCATATGTTTTAAGAATTAATAATAAAATATAGATTTTATAATGGTGTTTCCTTCCACACTACCTATTTGGTACCTTATACTTTATCCAGAACATATTTGACTATTAGCAAAGTCTGACAATTAAAGATAAAAATTCAAATATGATCACTTAAGTATTAATAAAGCATAAATATATTAAGTAATGAACTGTAATGTTATAAACGTCTTGTTAACTGTACTTTGTGAGTTCGATAAAGTAATATAAAATCTTTTATATTCTTTCACTATTTTATCTTGTGTATATACTTTATATATTTTAAGTTTTCCTTTACATTGGAGAAGTTCTCCTTCATAGTGTTTTTTTTTTTTTTAGGTATCGATATGGCACTCTGTTTGGCACCTAAGCAAGCTGCCAGTAAAAAAATAAGCACTTTTTCAAATTTATCGTCGCGTTTTTAAAATGTAAGTGTTTTTGCTTGTTCTTACAAGTTCTCAAAGTTCAGAATTAAAAGGTATGAGGTTATATATTGTTTTCCTTATTCACCTCTTTCATACTATCCTTTCGATTGAGTTCTACTTAATTTATTGAGTTCTAAAATATATTAAAGTTATATACTAAGGAACTTCAAGAAGCAACATTTCTTTCGAAAAAAATCATAGTAAGTCTCTTCTTATTATTTAATTGTAACACTAATTGCGACCCTTCTTTTTCAGGTCTTTAAATAAAAACTAAGCATAATTCAGCTACCCCATAGTTTTATATCTTTTGAAAAAAATGCAGTGAATTTAAATTTAAATTTAAATGCACGATCAAATTAAAATTAAATAAAATCAGTAGTTCTAAGGTAACGTCAGACAACACTTCTCAAAATGTTTGTTTGTTTGTTTGTTTTTTTTAAGGCAATGAAACTGATAAGTTTACCTATAAAACTTTCATTAAAAAATTCAAAAATTCTTTTGATTTATAAAGAAACATAAATGACTCTATTAAATTGCATTGCCTGAAAAACAAGTTGAAAGGATATGCGTACTCCTTGATACAGAATCTTTCTATTAATGATGAAAATTATAAAAGAACAATAGAAGTACTTAATAAAGAATTTTTAGATGAAAAATTTATAGTAGATGAAATTATTAAAAAAATAATTGATCTAAAGCCTATCTTTGATCCATTGTATAACACTCCTACAGTCTATTTAAATGAAATTCGCACGTAAGTGTATGAACTGGAAAGTTACAAATAAATCTCTGGAAGAGCTTGCGCAAGGCTATTGGATCTGAACCACATAGTTTTGTCTAAATTACCTAATGTGGTAGTGGGAGAAATTACTCGTAAATTAGATACCAGCTATCCTGATCTAAATCAGATATTTGAGAATTATAATGAGATTTTAAAAAAAATATTGTTAACTTCAAATAATTGGAATAAGATCATAGTAGTCAAAATCAAATTAAAACACTTCGGCATGCCCACCAATTTAAACAGCAATATCAATCGAAGGTGAAATCTAATTTTAAACGATTCAGCTCTTCAGATAATTATCAACTCATATACAAGCGCAATCAACCTCAAAGGTTTGATGAGACATCAGGACCATATGAGAAAAATAATTTCTTTGCATCATTACAAAACTTTAAAACAAATGTTAATACTGTGAATAAAAATGATACTACTGAACCAGTCTTGATGCCTCTGGTTCTAATTTCAAAAATTATTCTAAAATGTGCAAATTTTGTTCATCTCAAAGTCATGTGATGACAAATTGTAACATTTATGAAAATTATGATTCAAGAGTCAAGATCGAGGTGTAACGAAATCGAACTGGGTAATAGCAAAGTTTACCCTATATTATATGGTAAACTTTTGTAATAGGTGCTCCAGCTCTAAGCAGAGTGCTGCCCAGTGCCCTGGATTAAATGATAAACTGTCCTTTTGTTGCCAGATTTGCAATAAAAAGAATCACATCACTGCCTTGTATTGTAGGGAAACACAGTCGCTATAAAATCGTATGTACCTTAGTCAAGGCATTAATAAATTATTTTTATTACCTACTGTAACTATAAAGGTGGGTAAAGGTAAAAATGCAATCTCCATTTGATGAATTTTAGACAGTGGGTCTCAACGTAGTTACCTTTCAAAGAAAGTGCTGGATAAACTTAACATATCTATGGACAATTAACAGGGTACAAAATATGATATTAGAACTTATTTGTGTTAGTGCCCGCATTTTAAAAGAAATTTTAATTGATGTTTATATTGATAAATTTTGCTTCAAAGTTCTTTTGAGATAATAATCTTCAGTTAAATTCAGAAGTCAACTTTATGGACAGTAGATTCCAAAATTTGAAAAAGAAATCTTACAAATTAGCTGATGCGAGGTTTAATGAGGACCAATAACTTATTTTTTAAATTGGATGCCTTACTGGGCAAGATTTAATAGTTAGTCAAATGCATGAGTGGATCAGCCTTTAAATTGAAGGATAGATCTATCATCACATTTGGAAATGTCTATTGTCTAGAAGAACCAAAATAAAAAATATTTTTGTAAACAACAGATTGAAGGAAATTTCTTTGATCAAAAAACAAGTTGAACAAGAGTTCATAGTATCCATTTCTTACGTTTATATCAATACTGCTGAAAATCCAGCAGATTTAATTACCAGAGGTGTTTCAACCTCTACTTTTCTTTCAAAGTTGCCATTATGGCTTAAGGGTCCTTCTTGGATACTTCAAAGATCAGTCTCAGTGGCCTGTTAGTAAACTTAAATGTTTGTCTGAGGCCAATAAGGAAAAGACTTTACAATGCCACACGTCTGTGAAAGTTACTCAACCATTGTTGCCCTTAGAGGATTACTCCAGTGTACATAAACTTTATAGGGTAACTTCTAATATCTTCAAGTTCATAAGTAGGAGTAAGGGCTTGATGAAAATATTTATGGAAGAGCCCAACTCTACTGGTTGAAGCAAATGCAACAGCAATGTTTTTCATAGGAAATCTCATTCCTAAAGATGATGAAATTCCATTAATATTTGACCAACTCATTTGTTGATGATAATGGCATTTTCAGGTCTCTGCTGTACAACTATATATATATATATAATAATATATATATATATATATATTATATATATATATATATATATATATATATATATATATATATATATATATATATATATATATATATATATATATATATATATATAATATATATATATATATATGATAAATCCGTTTCTTCTTCGCAAGAATCATCACCTAACTACATTGATAACCAGAGATTTTCATGCTAGTTGTTCAAGAAACCATAAACCATCAGATCTCATGGTTTCTGGATTGCCAAAGCCAGACAAGCTGTGAAAAATGTTTTGTCTCAATGCATAGTTTGCGAAAAATTTAATAATCCCTTTAAATACACCAAAATGACTAACCTTACTAATAAGGAACTTAAAAAAAAAAATGTATTTATTAAATTTACACATGCCTTGTATTAGAAATCTTTAGGCAATTATGGTACGAGTCATCTATTAAATTTACACTAATAAAGCAGAAGTCTCTTATTCAAACACCCCAACAAGCCAAGACCAATTTGGATTTTGGGTGGCATTGTACGTCATGACAGTAAGATAAGAAGTGTTTTGGCTAAATGGGGCGATGGAGAAACGTGTCATCATTCAATTTGACAATATATATATATATATAATATATATATATATATAAAAATGAAAAAAAAAAAAAGAAAAAAGAAAAGAAAAGAAAAAAAAGAAAAAAGGAAGAGAAGAGAGAGATTTGCAATTACACAAAACTTTTACTTTGATTATACGTAAATTCCCTAAAGATGTTTATTTTTGATATTGGTCTAAACTCCATCCTATCGATTTTCTTTAGTTTGCGCAGTAAATTTTGTTTCATTAAAAAAAATGTTTTCGTTCATGAAATTTTTATGCCTAATTTGGGGAGATATTTTCATGTAATATTTTTTCCCCTTACTCAACCATTATATCTACGAGAAAAATAAAATATTCAAATATATATTTTTAAGTTAACCACTGCCACATGGGCTGAGCCCTTTAAAAGGAGGGAGCATAAAAACAAAACTCACCTAAGCCTAACGCAAATTTTGGGAGGAAAAACAGATGGTAAAAAAAACTCCACAGAAAAGAGGTGGCTGGAAAGAAGGGAGCTACAATGAGCAAACCTGGGA
Source organism: Armadillidium nasatum (assembly GCA_009176605.1). Classification (NCBI taxonomy): domain Eukaryota; kingdom Metazoa; phylum Arthropoda; class Malacostraca; order Isopoda; family Armadillidiidae; genus Armadillidium; species Armadillidium nasatum. The sequence continues at coordinate 1,920 of SEYY01018596.1, read as the reverse complement.
TTCCAAGTATTCACATAAAATTCTTGCCAAAGCAAGACACCTCGTGTGTGTATATATATATATATATATATATATATATATATATATATATATATATATATATATATATATATATATATATATAAACAATTTATACGCCCCACCATTAACTACGCCTCCCCTGTCTGGCACCCTCTGCTCTCCAACCAAAACTTAACGACACTCCAAATAACGCAAAATAAAGCCCTTCGCACCATCACCGGCTGCACACGCACAACCCCTCAACAACACCTACACAACGAAACCAAGATACTACCTATAAGGAATCACCTCGAAATGATAGGCACCCAATTTTACGCAAAAACACGCCTACCCACACACCCATGTCACAATACTCTCCTCCAACCTACCCCACAAAGACTAACACAGCCTCCATCGTCCACCGGCGCCTTTTACAAACAGATCCTAAATCACATCCCTCCTCCCCCCCCAATACCACAACAACCAAACATATACACACTCAACTAACACATTCATACATGATCAACAGACCTCCAAACAACATCCTTAAACAGACCCCCCCCGAAATAAACCCCGACTTCAACAACCTCCCAAGACACTTACAAATCTCACTTGCAAGATTGAGATGCGGGCACCACCCAAACCTACAACATTACAAACACAAATTCAAAATAAACCAGGCAGCATCTCCCACCTGTACTAGATGCGGAATGGCCCCGGAGACCGTGGAACACTTTCTATTACGCTGTCCTTCCAACTCTCGCCCCAAAATCTTCTGGGGCATCACTTCTTTGAAGGATCTCTGGACGAGACCGACTGCGGCAGGAAGCTTCATTAGCGAAGTGTGGCCGCCTCAACATGGGGTGGTCAGGGGGTGAGAAGGTAAAAAAAAAGGTAAAAGGTATATATATATATATATATATATATATATATATATATATATATATATATATATATATATATATATATATATATATATATATATATATATATATATATATATATATATATATATATATATTATATATATATATATATAAATAATGAAATCTTTTAGGCAAAGTATATGTAAACTGAGTGAGAAATTTTTGAAAAAATACTAAAAAACATGAAAGGATAAATAAATACTCTCTCTTTAGACCATTTTAATATTTTTGGAACTGTTTCTTGGTTCCAGGAGCTTTGCTTACTTTTAGAACATTGAAACGTACAGTTTTTGATAGAGGTCTACATTCTCCAACAGTCACAACATCCCCTTGGCGAACATCACTGAAATAAATTAAATTATAAGTATACAAATGCAAGTAAAACGTTCGATAATAAGCGAACAATAAAAAGTTAAAAATTAGTCAATTATTTAATTTTTGATAATTTTGTATTACAAATACATAATAAATGCATGGCAAACAAACGTTTGTCTAATGAGGGTCAGATCCACGTACCCCAATAATAAGGCTTAAAAAAATTAAAATAAAGGTTTTCATTACGATACGAGTTTCCCAAATCAAAAGTATATATGGAACAAGCTGTAAACTCTTTCAATTTAAAGTTCTTAACCTTTTTAACTTTAGTATTTTATCTCTCTCTCTCTATATATATATATATATATATATATATATATATATATATATATATATATATATATATATATATATATATATATATATATATATATATATATATATATATATATATATATTGACAACTTTTATTATAAATGTACTAAATTATTATAGAAAAGGAGATGCCACTTAGTAATTATTAATTAAGATGCAGTATTTTCTCAACGATCTGAGTGTAACTGTATGGCTATTCAAAATTGCAAAATGATGTGCACGCATTTTGATCCATTTATTAAGTTGTTATGAACTTGATCGTTTGGGAAAAAGAAATGGACAAACATTATTTCAGCAATTTTGC
>SEYY01018595.1:45000-50000 GCA_009176605.1 Armadillidium nasatum | reverse complement strand
TATATATATATATATATATATATTATATATATAAATATATATATCGATGTGTGTGCGCGTGAGCTTGTGTGTATTAAAATGTGATTGTATATATACATAATAGAACCACCTTTATTACAAATAGTTAGTATCGTTAAAAAGGTTGTTATAAGGAAAGCATTTGATGGGTGGGTGTTGGCTGGTTTATTTTTCCGGAAATGGCGCGAACGCACAGAGAAGCGCGCCAAAATAAATGAGATTCGTTTTTTCAAAGTATGCATACAAAATTACAAACTATTCATTATTTCATATACATGCATATATTACAGTATATATATATATATATATATATATATATTATATATATATATATATATATATATATATATATATATATATATATATATATATATATATATATATATATATATATATATAATATCAGTGACGACAAATCCGAATCCAGATTCGAAAGTTTTTAATGGATTCGGATTGAGATTCGAGAATTGCAAAATTAACAGGATTTGGATTCTATTCGGATTGGAAGGTCCTGAACTCGGTTCGGATTCGAGAAATCCAAAACTCATTTGGATTCCTATTCGATCCAGATTAGGATTCAGAATAGAATCCTTTCATTTATGGTATAATCAAAATTAAAGCAATCCTCTTTTTTCTCCTACTGATAAAAATTTCTGACCTTTTACCAAAAACATTTCTAATTACTTTTTTAAATCTTCCTTTCTAAGAGACTGGTTTTCTGAAGTAATTTTAAAATTTCTTCACTCCATTCCAGTTGTCTGCTCTTTTTGAAAGAGGGGAGGGGGATGTTCTCTCGTTTATTATGCATACTTCATCCACCTAGGATGATTCCATTCATATAAAACCTTCTTGAAAAGATGGAATGTAGAGATTTTCGTCTTTTCGACTAGTTTGCTCTTACTATTGGTGAGCAACTTCAGGATGATCGCAATTACAACGGGCACTACACTTCTTGTCTCCTGTCGCAACTTCCTCCAATAAGAAGGACTCATGCTACATGCCTTTCTACACACTCATGCTTTTCCTTTCCAGCTCTCTGACACCAGAGCTAACTTAGTCTAAAATTGAATTCCACTTGTGAAGTCTGTAACTCATTGCTTTTATATCCAAACATTCATTGAAATACACAATTTCAAACGCCGTGTTTCGGGGATTGATGGTATTTGCTCAGCAAAGGATATATATATATATATAAATATATATATATATATATATATATATATATATATATATATATATATATATATATATATATATATATATATATATATATTATATATATATATATATATATATATATATATATATATATATATATATATAATGAGGAATTCGTGGAATTCAAGATTATTTTGATTTCAAATATTCAAGCAAGTGAATTCGGATTCAAATTCAAATTTGATTTGGGTTTGAAGGCTCTGGATTCGGATTTGGATTCCAAAAATTGCAATTTACCTGTATTCGGATTCGAGAGTTCTGGATTAGGATTCGGGAAATTCAAAAATGGCTGGATTCGGATTCGCATTCGATTCGGATTTGGATTAGGATTCGGATTCGCCCATCGCTGATATATATATATATATATATATATATATAATATATATATATATATATATATATATATATAATATATATATATATATATATATATATATATATATATATATATATATATATATATATATATATATATATATATATATATATATATATATATATATATATATATATATATATATATATATATATATATATATATATATATATATATATATATATATAATAATATTATATATATATATATATATATATATATATAATAATATATATATATATATATATATATATATATATATATATATATATATATATATATATATATATATATATATATATATAATATATATATATATATATATATATATATATATATATATATATATATATATATATATATATATTCTGAGTTTGTAAAACCTTTTTTTAGCTTTATGGTTTATTTTTCAAATTGCCTCATATTATTATTATTATTATTATTTATTATTATTATTATTATTATTATTATATATTATTATTATTATTATTATTATTATTATTATTATTAATTTAATTATTTTATTATTATTATTATTATTATTATTATTATTATTATTTATTATTATTATTATTATTATTATTATTATTTTATTCTAGGTAACAGTAACTAATGATTAGAGAGGATTTAACCCTTACAGTTTGAATACACAATGAAGAACTTGAGTTTCAAATTTGGCTTTATGTTTCTTTCTAAAAAGGCGATAATAAATAATAAAATTTTCGCATTCTTTTACAAAAAAAATTTTTTAAAATATTTATACCAATAATAGTAATAACTAAAATAATAATAATTATAATAAAAATGATAATAATAATAATAGCAATAATAATAATGATAATAATAATAATAATAATAATAAAATAATGAGGATAATTCAAATTCAAATTCAAATTCAAAAATATTTATTCAGAGGTATGGTTACAGGTTATAAATTGTTACAGTAGGTCCTACTCTACTAGATACAATATTTTATAATTAGCTGTACATTACTCTGAAAAGGGGCTTCTAAGGGGAAGCACATTGGTTTCCTTTGAACCCCAAAGTTTAGTTGATAAATATTATATCAATATAATTTGATATACAGTATTATACAAATATGATGAATAAATATAATGAGCAATAATAAATATAGCAATAGCAATAAAAATAATAGTAATAATAAAAGTTAAATACAATAGTACCCATAGTAAAATAAATAAATAAATAAATTAAAATAAATTAATGATAATAATAATAAAAATAATGAGGATAATGATAATAATAATAATATAGTAATAATAATAATAATAATAATTATAATAATATTAAAAATAATAAAAATAATGATAATAATGATAATAATAATAATAATGATGATAATAATGAAAATATTTATAATAATAACGATAATTATAATAATATTAAAAATATCTAAAATTATAATGGGAGGCTTTCACTTTAATCGCGTCCATTTAAGTTTCCCTAAATAATTTGCATAATTATGAATTATATATAATATATATATATATATATATATATATATATATATATATATATATATATATATATATATATATATATATATATATATATATATATATAGTTTATGTTTGAAGTTACAAAAGATTTGTATTTTTTTCCTTTCACGAAATTTAGTGATAAGGATAAGAGAGAGAAAAATTGGAGTGAAAAAAAGTGAAATCTCTTTTCCTTTAGACATCGGAATAACTACGATATGATAATATATAGTCACAAAAAGGTAGTTATAACTTATAAGCCTAGCAAATCGGCAATACCATTTAAATCCTCTTGAAATCTAAACTCATAAAATGAATTGATAATTGAAAAAAAACTGACAAACCTTTACATGAGTTCACAGAATGCTCAAAAAAAAAAAAAAAAAAAAATATATAATATATATATATATATATATATATATATATATATATATATATAAATATATATATATATATATATATATATTATATATATATATATATATATATATATATATATATATATATATATATATATATATATATATATATATATATATATATATATATATATATATATATATATATATATATATATATATATATATATAATATATATATATATATATATATATATATATATATATATATATATATATATATATATATATATATATATATATATATATATAATATATATATTTATATATATATATGCGCGTGTACTTATGTGTGTGTGTAATTACATGTATACGTAATCTATAATATATGCTGAGTCTATCTCATTGTAATTGTTAATGATTAATTAATATGAGGTTGAAGAATCAAAAAGCTGAACAAAATCATCATTATTTTAATGATTTCTTTTCTAACTTATTTAGTGAAAGCACATTTCCCTTAAATACAAAAAAATTAATAATATATATATATATAATATATATATTATATATAATAATATATATAATATATAATATATTATATATATATATATATATATAATATATATATATATATAGATATATAGATAGATAGATAGATAGATAGATAGATAGATAGATAGATAGATAGATAGATAGATAATTGATAGATAGATAGAAAAATAGATAGATAGAAAGAAAGTTAGATAGATAGAAAGAAAGACAGAAAGTTAGATAGATAGATAGATAGATAAATAGATAGATAGATAGATTAGTGTGTGCGTATGTGTAATGAGAATATGCAACTCCCAAAGATAAGAATGCTTAATATTCGGACGGTATCCCTCCTACAGTTTTTAAACCTTTTACTCCTGAGCTTGAAGGCTACTTTCTTTCTTCTTTCTGCTTTTCATCTTTTATCTTTTCTTCTCTTAGATGACTGAACTCATTGAAGAAAACAAAAACAAACAAACAAACAAACAAAAAAAAGGGAATATTTATCACTCCTATAATTATATTCTTATTTTTCTAACTATCTTCTCTCTATATATATAAATAATATCGCTATTACAAAGTAAGCTTCTCTTTTGTACGTTTAAATATACCTCCTCTTTTTATGAGAATCCTCGTGACTCGTCTCTCCACATAGTCTTCCCCTTTCGCTGCATGCTGATTTCTCTAACCATAGAGTTACATGATATTGCTCATTCTTACTTGTACTCCAATTGTCTGGAACATCTTTGGTTCATTTATTTTCACGACTTCCTTGAACTTTCCCACATTCAGAAGCAGACTTTTCCTTCAGAAGTGACTCAGAGAATATACATAAAAATGTAGGTTTATATATGATTGATGAGAGAGAGAGAGAGAGAAAGAAAGAAAGAAAGAGAGAGAGAGAAATATTTTTAGTTTATAGTTAATTACTTCACTCTCTCTCTCTCTCTCTCTCTCTCTCTTCTCTCTCTCTCTCTCTCTCTCTCTCTCTCTCTCTCT
>SEYY01018595.1:15000-32500 GCA_009176605.1 Armadillidium nasatum | reverse complement strand
ATTGATTAGTGAACCCACACACATTCCAGATCGTCCTAACCAATTCTTGAATACACTTGATTTATGCTTCACCACTACTCCTTCTAGTTATAAACACACCATTTTCCCTCCTATTGGTAACTCTGACCATAATCTTATAGCTCTTAGTTATAATGCTTTCTCTCCAACAGCTCCACCATGCCCTAAACGTACTTTCTGGCACTTTAATCGGGCTAATTGGGGGGCAATGCGCCGCTTCTTTGCTAACTATCATTGGAGTGAATCTTGCTTTGTCTCGGGGGACGCTTCTGTCTCTGCTGAAAAGGTAGGGGCCGTAATCCTTGACGGGATGGGCAGATTCATTCCATCTTCAACTAAATCTTTTCCTCCTCAAAATCCATGGTTCGATGACGGCTGCTCTCTTGCCCTTCGCGAGAGAGACAGTGCTTATCGTGATTGGAAAAACTCTCCTTCTCCTATCACTCTTGCTAATTTTCATTCAGCTCGGAATCGTTGCAGGGATGTTCTTCGACGGGCTAAGCGTACTTTCATAAAAAGGAAGTGCGCTGACCTCCATGGCTCTCCTACTGATAAAAATTTCTGGCCTCTTGTCAAAAATATCTCTAACAACTTCTGTAAATCTGCCTTTCCTCCTCTTATTCGCTCTGATGGTTCTATAGCTAATACTCCTTCTGAAAAGGCTAATCTCTTCGGCCTCCTTTTTTCATCTAATTCTACCCTGCTTGATTCTGACATCCCTCCTCCTACTCCTTCTCCTCTCAGGTGTCCCATGCCTCTGCCTGTAATTACTCATGATCAGGTGCATGGGATCCTGAAATCTATGAACGTCAGGAAGGCCAGTGGCCCGGATGGCATTCCCCCTCGGGTTCTGAGGGAGTGTGCTTCCGAGTTAGCGCCTGTCCTCGTTCAGCTCTACTCTCTATGCCTTAATACTAATACTTTTCCTCTATGCTGGAAGCGTGCGTTGGTTCAACCGATCCCGAAAAAAGGTAGTCGCTCTGACCCTTCTAACTATCGACCTATAGCTCTCACCTGTGTTCTATCTAAAATTTTTGAAACTCTTCTCAACTCTCATTTCCTGGATCATTTGGAGTCTCATTCTCTTCTTTCTGATCACCAGTATGGCTTTCGACGCTCGAGAGGTCAACTGGTGACATACTTTCCTATCTTACTGATCTATGGTCTTCTGCCCTTAGGGACTTCGGGGAGTCTTGTGTGGTGGCGCTTGACATATCCAAGGCTTTTGACCGGGTGTGGCATGCGTCACTGCTCTCCAAGCTCCCTCCTTTGGGTTTCCTCCTTCTCTTTGCTTACTATTGTCTAGTTTTCTCTCAGATCGTTCCATTTCGGCAGTTGTAGATGGAGCGACCTCTTCCTCCTTTTCTGTCAACTGTGGTGTTCCTCAGGGTTCTGTTTTATCTCCAACCTTATTCTTACTTTTCATTAACGATCTTCTCCACTGCACTTCTAACTCTGTTCACTCTTATGCTGATGATTCAACTCTGCATTCTTCTACTCATTTCAAATCTGCTCCCTCTTTTGCTTCTAGAGTTGCTTCTCGTCTTCAACTTTCCAATTCTATTCTTGCCGATCTGGATGGGATTTCCCGGTGGGGTCATAGCAACCTTGTGAAATTCAACTCTTTTAAAAACTCAACTTCTTCACATCTCCCTCTCAAAAACACCTCCTAACTTTCCTATCCTCTTCGATGGCTCTCCCGTCTCACCTGTAAATAACATTAACATTCTTGGTCTAAACATAAACAACAAACTATCTTGGAAACCACATATCACAATGGTTGCTAAAGCGGCCTCTAAGAAGCTGGGAGTTCTGTTCAGATTGCGAGAATTTTTTCTTCTGAACAGTTACTCCAAATATATAAGGGTCTTATTCGCCCTTGTATGGAGTACTGTTCTCACATTTGGGGGGGCTCCGGCTCCTCCTCTCTTCTGGATAGGGTTGAGTCAAAAGCTAAAAGATTAATTAACTGTCCCCTACTTTCAAACTCTCTTGACCCTCTGTCTCTGCGACGTGACGTTGGCGCGCTATCTCTTTTCTACAGGTACTACAATGGCAGGTGCTCGAGAGAATTGGCCTCTCGCATTCCTCCTCCATTGCGTCGTCCTCGTTGCACTAGGGGTGCCCTGCTTTCGCACCAATTTTGTGTGGAAGTGGGAAATCCCAGGCTAGCCCGTTGTGGTACCTCTTTCTTTCCAGCCACCTCTATTCTGTGGAACTCTCTACCTTCATCTATTTTTCCTTCTGTATTTAACCTTCCACTCTTCAAGGCTTCCGTCTGCGCCCACCTGAGGGCTGTGCGTTAGGTGTGTGCATTTGCATGTGTTTTGTCTCTGTGTGTGTGCCCCCTCCTTGAAAAGGGCTCTGCCCGTGAGCGGTGGCGTTCTGTAAAAAAAAAAAAAAAAAAAATATGGGCTACTCAAAGCCAATTACTTTATCTTACAATGAAATGAAAATATGGAAAAGTCTGTAACATTTTTTCGCATCTCCCACGATTGAAATTAACTAAACTTAACCAAATGAATAAAAAGAAAGAAAGAAAGTAAAAAGAGACGTGATATGTTTTTGTAGGTGAAACAATCAGACTCAGACTCATTAATACAAATCCAGATTATTGTTTTTTTTTTTCTTCTTTTTTTTTTAGTGTAGGGAAGGTTTGTTATATATATATATATATATATATATATATATATATATATATATATTTATATATATATATATATATATATATATATATATATATATATATATATATATATATATATATATATATATATATATTATATATATATATATATATATATATATATATATATATATTATTTTATTATAATTTATTTTATATATTATATATATATATATATATATATATATATATATATATATATATATATATATATATATATATATATATATATATATATATATATATATATATATATATATATATTATATATATATATATATATATATATATATATATATATATATATATATATATATATATATATATATATATATATATATATATATTATATATATATATATATAATATATATATATATATATATATATATATATATATATATATATATATAAAAATATATATAAAATATATATATATATATATATATATATATATATATATATATATATATATATATATATATATATATATATATATATATATATATATATATATATATATATTATATATATATATATATATATATATATATATATTTATATATATATGTAGATAGATAGATAGATAGATAGATAGATAGATAGATAGATAGATAGATAGATAGATAGATAGATAGATAGATAGATAGATTTTGAAAAAAAATGAAGTCCTAAAAACCTTATTATTTTTAAATGACCTCAAAAATTCTTGAAGAGTTCTTCATAATTATATTTTAGCTTGACTGACGAAATGGAAGCTCTTCTTCGATGTATTCTTCTGATTTTCAAATGTACACACGTTGTTCCAGATCATGACTTTATGAAAGTCTTATTATGGATAACTCATGAAAATTAAAGTTCGGCTATTACCATTGATCTATAAATATGGAAGCCGAATTTGGATTACATTTCACGCAAGTTTGTAATTTCTTAAAAATCTGAGAACCTTTTTATTAAACCAAAAGCTCTCTCTCTCTCTCTCTCTCACACACACATACACACACACACACAACACACACACACACATATATACATACTTCTTAAGTGATGATCGTTCTGCTTTGGATTGTATTTTGAGGATTCTTTAAATCTAAATTATAAAGCAAATTTTTCTTACATGTTTTGTTCAATTTTAAAATCACGTTATATATGGAATTCCACTCTCTCATTATATCTATCTATCTATCTATCTATCTATCTATCTATCTATCTATCTATCTATCTATCTATCTATCTATCTATCTATCTATCTATCTATATATATATATATATATATATATATATATATATATATATATATATATATATATATATATATATATATATATATATATATATATATATATATATATATATATATATATATATATATATATATATATATATATATATATATATATATATATATATATATATATATATATATATATATATATATATATATATATATATATATATATATATATATATATATATATATATATATATATATATATATATATATATATATATATATATATATATATATATATATATATATATATATATATATATATATATATATATATATATATATATATATATATATATATATATATATATATATATATATATATATATATATATATATATATATATATATATATATATATATATATAATATATAATTTAGATGATTTACTGTGGTATGGAGGAGTACACTCTATATTTTTCCCTTCAAATAAAACAAATAATCCTTGGTTTAAATATTCTTGCCTCTTCATTTCCTATTAACTATTATCCATACAACTAATCCTTCAGTACTCTTTCAGTTTGACAGGCGACCTATTCAACGACGAAAAGTTATAATGTTAGGATCTAAAGTGACCTTGGATCAATTGACTTCTTATCTTTTTCGTATCTCTATTTCCAGCAAAGTGAACATAGATATTTTCAATGTTTCAAAAACTCGATTCCTTCACTCATCTATATACGACATAATCTTTCACACAGCTATAGCATCTTTAAAAACAGATTTCAAAACCTCTGTTATCATTATCATTGGTGCTTTTTTCTCGGGATTATTCTTGGAAAGATCACATTATTTCTTTTCTTAAACGAGCTTTTAAAAGGTTAGATGTTCTGAGGAGCATTTTAAATTCCTCACCACCCTTGTTGCTCCTTCTCTGAAGGAGAGTTGTTCTCCTTCATATGGAAAACGAATCGTATATATAGGGCGGTTTCAAGCATACTGAACTCCTTGATAAGGTGGAGTCTAGTGTTTTTCGTCTTCTTAACTCTCCTACTCGCACTAACTCTGCATAGCTCTCCTTATACCATCGCTATTGCAGTGTACATTGCTACTCTGAATTCTCTAGTAGTATAGTAGACTTATTTTTTTAGTTGTATGCCTTCTTCTTTAAGGAGGGCATGAGCTAATTGCCTTATCTCACAGTCTCACCCTCTCTCTCTCTCTCTGACCCCAGACTTAGTCTCCTATGCCCAGTCTTGCTTGTATTCTACTGGTAAAGTGGAATTAGTTCAATATTTCGACTTCTTGCAATTACGAGAGAAAACTAAGAGTTAGTACAGATCCAAGAATATAAATGATCTGGGTTGAAAGAAACTGTCCTAGTTTGTGCCTAACTTCTCTATAATTAATAATAATAATAATAATAATAATAATAATAATAATAATAATAATAATAATAATAATAATAATAATAATAATAATAATAATAATAATAATAATAATAATAATAATATAATAATAATAATAATAATAATAATAATAATAATAATAATAATAATAATAATAATAATAATAATAATAATAATAATAATAATAAAACAATAATGGAAAAAGTGGAAATATGTCGATACTTCAACTTCTAATGCAGTTATGAGAGAAAACCAAGAATTAGTGCAGTTCCAAGAATACGGAAGACCTGGGTTGAAAGAGTTGCTATCTAACTGCTCTACAATCAAGTGCACAAGTAAAATAAAAACAAAACAATAGCACAACCAATTAAAATAATAGAAACAGACGGAAGAATATAGAATTTTTATGTAAGATATATTTTTACATAAGGTATTCCTTGATCTTAAATGCGAACATTTACTTACTTTCACATTTACACAGAAAGGAATGAAAATAACTTATGGGTTGCCCGGTTTACTCTTGTTCTTTTTTCTTTTTTTTTCCTGTAACTTTTGTACTATGTAACCTTGTGTCCTCACCACAATCCTTCTTTTTCGAATTCCTTTTTTATTTTTTGAAATATCTGATGTATTTTAATGGTATATTGTATTCTGTATTCAAAACATACAATTATTTTTGATTTACCATAATTAATATGTTTGAAAATGGTAGAAGTTTTGATGAAATTCATCTTTGCTTTGTAATGGATGAGGATATCTGAACTGATAGAATCTGCTTTGTCGCTAACTTCTAAGGACAGTTCTTTGTTTATCTGGACTCCTGGAGCATAGTTTCTCAGACTAGCGTTATGACCCTCAAGGTGGTTAGTAGTGTCGTACCAAAGTGCGTCACGAAATAAAAATAACGCAGATGTACAAAGGAAAAGAGTAAGATCACGGTACTATGGTAAGATCATAGAAAAATAGAGACAGTTAAGAAGGTAGAAGAAACATGTGCCTATCAATGCAAAAAAGATGTGAAGATGTCAACACGGTCAATAACAATAGATATGAAGATGCCAGTTTGCTTTGAATGGCTAAGATTAGCATTTTCATGCAAATAATGATCCCACTAAATAATTTACATATACAACAAGGAATTTACTGAGCTAAATTATAAACAAAAATTTTGCAGTTAACCTAGCATGCAGACCAAGTCACCAGTACTACAATAGATTGGCACAAGGGATTCAAAATAAATCTAGTTGCTAATCTAACAATTTGAAGAATTCAGAATGTATTCAGAGAAAAATAAATTCATGAATGTTTAGTAAAATTTGTTTAATTAATGTTACATTTTTCAAACACAAAGTAAGAAAAGAGTGAAAAGGAAAATACTCTTTTGCTATTTGCTATACTTCTCCTGCAAATAATTAAATGATCAGATTTTGAATTTCTTGTTAGCATTATTAAGTGAAATCAGAATGTATCTCTCTCTCTCTATTATTATCGTGTATATCCAATATTTTTTTCCATACATTGGAAAAACCCTTTATCAAACAATACCTAAATTATTATATTTCTTTTCCATAATACAATAGCTACTATTTTTAGAGTATTACTTTATAAATTTACATTAATACTAATATTATTGACAAAATCATACAGTAAAGAAAATAGAGATGTTATATAGTATAGCACAGGATTTAGCTTTGTGATCTTTGATATCATGCCAGGAAATTTATTTATGTAATATATAATAATGTTATGTTTTTTAAGTTTCAGTTGTTATGTATGTTTATAGTATTTTCTTGATTTCAGATTTATATAACTATTTTTAAAAAATATACTTTAATCAAATTTAAAGTTTTTTCAACTTATGTTACCAAAGAAAATAAATAATAAATATTTCTTAACTATATAGAGTAATGCTCATATTTTATATACAGTAATAAAATGTTTTATAAATATTTTTAAAATAATACTGCAATTTAAGTATGAATTTCGAGATATCAAATAATTTCAATATTCTCAAGAAAATTGAGTAAGTTTACATTTTTATTTGTTTTAATCTTTTAACTTTCAGTGAGGATATTTATTTATTAATTCTTATTTGATATTCGCTATTATATAGTCAGAATAAATATTTTGCTTCTTAGCAATAAGAGTTGTAGCAACAGTAGTAGTAATAATTACCATTAAATCTATTATTGAAATGCAGACTCTCTAAATAGAAGGACTTATAGGAAATGGAAATTGAGCTATATAATTTGGAACATATGTTTTGTTTGCTTTCCTAACTGAATGGATTAAAGGCTTTAAAGAGAATAATCAAATTTGATGGCAAACTTAGCCTCAGCTCGGAGTGCTAAAGATGTTTGAATCCTTCATAAAGCCTACATTGTTTAAAACATTGAGACAGTAGAATTTCTATTTATGAGGTGATTAGAGGGAATGTGAGCTTTTTCTGATTAATGGTATTATGTATATCAACTATATTTGTAGCATATATATATATATATATATATATATATATATATATATATATATATATATATATATATATATATATATATATATATATATATATATATATATATATATATATATATATATATATATATATATATATTCTCCCAGGAAAGGTTTTCACCTAGTCAATGGGACAAGCATCTTTTCCATCTACTCATAAAGGTTCCCCTCCTAAACTACTCTGAAAGATCATATTTTCTGCTTGTAGTTTTCAGTGTTAGTCAATTAGTTTTATTCACACTCTTAGGTAAGTTTTTGACTCAGTGGTACTAGTATTTTCCATCTAACCTATAAACCCTTTCTCCTGGAGATCTCCAAAAGATATACTTCTCTGAGTTTTGGCCATGCTATATATATATATATATATATATATATATATATATATATATATATATATATATATATATATATATATATATATATATATATATATATATATATATATATATATATATATATATATATATATATATATAAAATCCAACTGTCATCAGTTTTAGATGCATTAAAAAGAGAAGAGTGATGGAAATGAGAAGAAATAATAAAATATGACTAACACCAGAAGAACTAATAACTGAGGTTTTAAAAATGTCATCTCCAAAGGAAAGAGATGGTCTGTAGAGTCTAGACAGATTTGGAAACTTATGGTAGTTACTTAAGAAATTAACTAATTGCACAACTGAAGAGTAGAGAATTTTATTTAAATAATAAATTACAAAACGTAACTTCATATTAAAAAAGTGAATTTACAAAATCATAAATTTGTCTAGTTTCAGTGAAAGAAAATCTTCTTAAAAGAAACAGAAGCAACCAAATTTTTGTTTTGATCCTTTGAATAATCTAAAATAAAAAACTTAAATTTAGAAAATAGGTACTACTATACAGAATTTTATTTCTGTTAAAGAATATAGAATGAGAATGTTGACACAGTTGGACCATCTGAAAAAGAATTTTTGCATGGTTTCCAAGATCAGGGAACAACTTCTATCACTGTCTTTTCTCATGCATGGTTATAAATGTTAAAAGAAAATATCTATAGATGACACCACATGACACTTATGGTAATATAGGGTATTAACAATAAAAAAGGATATATTATCTACACAGTAAATGAAAGAAAGGCTAGTTTTTGCATTTCACTCCTTCATATAAAAATGTTTCATATCTAATGCTTGTAGAAATGTTAGGTAATTCTGACCCTTTATATATATATATATATATATATATATATATATATATATATATATATATATATATATATATATATATATATATATATATATATATATATATATATATATATATATATATATATATATATATATATATATTATATTATATTATATATATATATATTAAAACTTTTTAATTTTTTCCAGAGTTGAAGGAGCACTTTCAAATAACATTTCAAACGTTGTAGATGGTAAGGTGTATTAACTTGTTATTATCAAAATTTTCTCTTGAATTTGTTTTAAAAGCATAGTATGATCTTATATAATTTATGAGCATGTATTTGAAATGTCTATATCTTTTAAATTATAGCTGAGATTGGATTATAAAAGCCTTATATTGATTTATGAAATATTTACATAATATTTCTTGAGGAATTTTGTGAGCATTCTCATAACTCGTATTTATTAATATTGAATTATTAATATTTATCCATTTATTTTATTTTTTTAAGACCTTGCTGTATCTTTGAATTGTACTGAACATTTGTTTATTTCAAGAGAAACTGTTATGAAGATTCAAGTTTGAAAAAAAAAAAATAAACATTACAAAATATCACACTTAACAGCAATTATACAGATAAAAATTGACTTCCCTGCTTCTTGACTTTATTTTATTCTTTATACTTACTCCTATCTCTTCTTCTAATATGTTCTTTACAATTCTAGGAATTCTTCCCATTTTCTGAAATAAAGACTAATTACTTGGTATCCTTACGAATAGGGATACATGGTTAACATACTATGTATGATTTTCCTTAAAATATTCAGCAAATATTTTTTGTATTTGGTTTGCTGATTACTTTTATTTTAATTGTACATTCATGGAAAGATTCATATTTTCATTTTAGCCTTTTGTTTATCAGATTTTCATTGTTTGATTAATTAAGAAACTTCTTTTCTTTTTGGACTTTCACATAGTTTCAGCCTTTGTTTTTGTTACTACTTTTAATTGTATTATCCTTTGTTTTCATAATATTGCAGTGTGAATGAGTGATAACCTTGTATTGAAGTGTGAAAAAATAATATATAGAAAGTTATTAGAAAACGTTTTATGTTGAATATATAAAAATATAATTACAGATTTTTTAAAGTACTATTTGATTGAAGAACTATCCACTGTTAAACCTAAATTCAGAAAGTCAAGTTAGTTTTTGTTCTGTAGTCCTATTGAGACCTAAATTGCTTTGTGTTTGAAATTTAAAAAATAAATAAATAAAGAGAGAAATATCTGGTTAATTCAATTTTATGTAAATATTCTTATTTCAGAAATATTGCAACATGAATGAATTCCGAGAGAATATCCTAACAAGAATTATTTTGTAAAATTTGTAATTAAAGGAAAATTTGAGATTTATAATTATATTGTCATTCTTATTGAGTAATTTAACTATTTGAATTTTGCTTTATGTTTTATTTCAAAATATATTACTTTCAGTAGGAATTTTTATTTTTTTTTGTTAGACATCTGCACAATATTTTTTATTTTTTATTATTATTATTATTATTATTATTATTATTATTATTATTATTATTATTATTATTATTATTATTATTTTCATTATAGCTGTTAATTTTCAATTAGATTCTATTGAAACTTAGAGTGAAATTTATTTATGCAATTATCTTGCCAAAATCAATGACTTAAAATTGTTATTTTTTTTAAATTTTTTTTAATTTTTTTCAAAGGTATAGGCATATTATATATTGGTTGCAAAGATGAAGGAGAGAAAACGGATCCAAAGAAAGTAGGTTTCATGCACATCTCCTTCAATTGTATTGTTGATAGATTGCGTAGTGCTAATTCTTTATGGGATTGATCTTATGAGGTTGTAATAAAAGGCAAAATTTATCTTTTCAGATTTCCGAATGGTTTAGTGAAGAATTTATTAAAACACACAAAGTTTATGCTATCAAAGAGGAAGAATCTTTTCTATTAAAAATTTATACTAGAGACAGGGAAGTTGCCAATAAGGTCATTCGCAAAAAAGGTGGAAGGAAGGATATATATATATATATATATATATATATATATATATATATATATATATATATATATATATATATATATATATATATATATATATATATATATATATATATATATATATATATATATATATATATATATATATATATATATATATATATATATATATATATATATAATTCTTTTTTATTGTTGAAGTTTCATGATTAGCAGTTGTAACAAATTTATTCATGTGAATGTTAATTCGTGTTTATTTTTGTGCAGCATAATTATAGTTAAAAAATTATAAGTTTTTCTTTATACTTTACAGCCAATGCTTATGGGGCAAGAGGTTCACGGTGAAATCATTGTGGCATGTGGACGTTGTGGCTATCGATCAACAGAAGGAAGTAATGTGAGGCGCCATTTACGTAAGTCTGTATGCGCCAAGGAGAGGGGCTATTCCATGAAGGAATTAGATGGTCTTAACAGATTGGAAAGGCAGAAATTCATTAGAAGAGTTGCTGCAGCAAAGTTCAGGGCTAAGAAAAAGTTAAAAGGTATTCATAGAAAATGCATTTTACTTTTTTTTAAATTTTTTTTTATTTTATTTTATTTTTTTTTATCATGACCTTTCTTTAGATGAGAGATTGATGCAAGTAATTAAAAATGAGCAAGTTTTCTTTCCTGCTTGCCTTAAATCTATTAAAAATCACTAATTGAACCTTCCAGTTAGAATATTCAACTAATTTGTTCATACATTCAAATGAATTTTGTTTTACGAGTTACATCTGTTAATTGAAATTTGCTTGACTGTATACATGCAAGAATAATTTTGATATATAATTATTCAATACACTGTGAGTAGTAAGAGTCATAAGTGAAGTTTCATTACAACCTATTCTTTTATTATCACACACATTGGGATTTTCATTACAACATATTCTTTTATTATTACGCACAATGCATTGAATGATATATATGATATATATATATATATATATATATATATATATATATATATATATATATATATATATATATATATATATATATATATATATATATATATATATATATATATATATATATATATATATATATATATATATATATATATATATATATATATATATATATATATATATATATATATATTGTTTGTGTACAGCAGAGTGAGTAATTATTTGTGGAACTCCATAAGAGGTTTCATATGGACATATTGCACATGAAAATTGGGTAACAGTATTATTTACTGGAAAGATTCAGCTATTGATTTTTAAATTATATTTAATCCTTTGATTGCTGTCATGGACTGAAATACATAACCTATTATGAAATGAATTTTGGCGTAGGTTCAAGACAGTTATATATAAACGGTCTTTAAATTTTAATTTGTAGACAATTTTATTTTATTTTATTTAGCTTTGATTTCAACCACTCAAGAGGATGGTATTTAATTCGATTGTAATATATTATAAATCAGATAATTTGAACTATCATATAACCTAATTTAATGTGATGATTCCTTTCCCATCTTGTTTAGATCCTTAATATTTTTCAAACAAAAATATTTTTGTGGAGGAGGAGGAGTTGGTGAATGAGAAGGAAGAATCTTTTTAAAAATAAAGCCTCGTGTTTGTTAGAATAATTATATTTGTAATCTTTTGAAGTGAATTTAAAAAGTTTTTTTATTGCGCATTTGATGTTTCGCTGACGAGGATTAATGAATATTTTGTTAGTAGTAATTATTTCATTAGAAAGCTCTTGCACTTTGATGGTGCTGCGATAGTTTCCTAGTCTTTACAAAGCACAAATTACGATGTTAGTTGATACTTAGATAACAAACTTTTAAATAAATTTTAAATTGATCATCAAAATTTAATTTTTAATCATAATTTTTATTTTCAGCAGATGGAATGGTGGAAACTGAAATTACAAATGAAGTTAAAAAGTCGAGACAGAAAGAACGAAAGAAAACACAAGCGGCTCGAGCTCTTTTACTGGGTCCTTACGTAGAAAAAGAAACTGTACAAAAGGCATCATTTGATGTCTTTACTTCTAGGTGAACATAATATCAGACACGCTTGGAAGCCGTCTTCTTGCCATAAGGTATTGGACTATTTAATGGGATAAAATTTGAAAATGAGAGAAATTTTAATTCCCTTCTTTTTTTTTCATTTTTCCAAATTTTAAAAACTTGTACCTCAAGGGTATTACCATATTAAAGGAAGGGAATTCTATAGGAAGTTGCTCCAAAAGATCCGTACAAGAGATCGAACCAGGAGCTTTCACCGCGCGAATCGATCGCACCAATGTTTGATCCACAGTTAAGAATTAAAATTTAAATGCTTTATAATTGAGGCCGGGGACGAGCAAGTTTTATCAAAGACTTTTTATTTATCAATCAATTGTAGATACGGGAATATTTCATTGCAAAAGCAATATAATGTAGAAAATTCATTAAGCTACCTACATGTTTTAAATGTACTTCTCATATTATACTGTTTAATACAGTTGTAAATTGTTTCAACAAAGTTGAGTATTTCTCGATTTAGGAATAGCTTTCTCTTTTTCGGGTTTCAAAATAATAATAATGTTTTCTTTATTATTATTATTATTATTATTATTATTATTATTATTATTATTATTATTGATTTATCAAATAGTTGTAGAACATTCACTTTAACCTCTTTAAATAAGATTTACACACTCTTTTAATTAATACTTATTCATAGTCATCAGGAGACAGTTGCCAAATAGTGTTTAAAGGAGCCCGAATGAAGCGAAGGTGTTTGGATTTACCACTACCAATCGTCTTAACCTACAGAAAACTTCATTGCAAAGTACATCATTGTAATTTTACTTTATTTCACCCTTACGCCAGGAAAGCCTTTAAAGAAGACAACAGAGCAAAAACATCGGTGGATGTACGAGTTTATGAAGGTTAGTTTGAGATAATTTTAATTGCTTTGGGTAGCTTTTTGCTATTGTTCTTGTTGATACCTTTTAATACTTATTTTATGCTATGACACTTTATTTAATGCTTTTAATCGCCTTTTATTTTTAAAACTGATAGGTTTCTATTTACTTTTCTTTAAATATATATTTTTAAATTAATTGTTTTGTATTTATAATTATAATAAAAAAAAGAATAAAAATCATTTTTATGTATATTATACAAATGTGTGTGAGTCATTGAGGGGTGATGGAAGGAAGTGAAAATAGTTGAAGTGAAAAGTGTCTATTTTTACTCCATGAAACTTTGACATTTTTTAAAATATTTTGTTTCCCTTTTTAAGATACCGTGATGACTCAAGAGTTTTATCATCACTTCGTTTCCCTTATTTCTGTGATGAAAATGAAAGCGTCTCAGTGCGCGCGGTACTTGACGAGCGTTTGGGAAACAATAATTATGGAGAGACTCAAGTCTGCTTCTGTACCAGAGGAATATAAAAAACTCTTGACACTTTCAAAGCAGACGGTATGCTTTATTTTACTTTTATTTTCTGTATCTAAAACATCCCCTTTTTCAGACTTGCAACATTAATTGTTATCATTTTAAAATAATTTCTCCACCCCTTTTTAAATTTTCTTCCCCTCTTTTTAGTCACAAATTACACAAACTTAAAAAATTTAAAATTTTTATTAAGTTAAATTTCTTTTTCATAAAAATTTTGCTCTTTAAATTGTTTTCTTCAGACTGTAAAATTGTTTTAGTTCTTCAGGTCACTATTTTAATTCACATGTCTGTCAGACATCCTATATATATATATATATATATATATATATATATATATATATATATATATATATATATATATATATATATATATATATATATATATATATATATATATATATATATATATATATATATATATATATATATATATATATATATATATAATTAATTTCATCAATTAAAAACGGTAAAACAAATAATCAGATTGCTTCTGATTTTATTTATTCATTTTTTTTTTTGGAGTAAGTTTACAGGAGCTGCTACTTCACCGACTATACTGTCTAAAATCGGCGTCATGAGCAGCTCCTAGACGAAACAAAAGAAGCGTGCATCATTGGACAGTCAGATGTTTAATAGCAGATTTGGTGTTTGGAGAAATTATACATCTTGTCACTTATGAAGTGAAGTGCCTCCGGAAGTTATAAAGAAGACGATCGAGAAAAGGTATTGCAATTATAACAGGAAAGAATGTCTATCTTTTCACTGTGACCACCTCACCACTCAGCATAGATATGGTGAATAGAAGAAGATATTTCTTTTATCACCATAAGGTTGTTGCTAGTTAGATTTGTCTGTTCGATTTGTAAACGATCCGAGACAACCTCTTGGTGGAAATTTTTTCTACATGAAGTTAACCAATTCTTCCGAAGGGGTTGATGGTACACAGCTTGGCACCATGAGAGCTCATAACCCAACAAGCCTGCCATCATGCGAAGAATCCCTGTCAAAGACAAGAGTTAAAATCAAAAGTATGGAGATGACCTTGTCAGATGCCTCTAGGGAGGTGCCTCCAGCTGTCACTATGTTCCTGAAATAAAAATAATAATAATAACTAATAATAATTACTCAGAGAAGCTATTGTGGAATTCGTATTTATTTGTTTGACGACCAGTGCTGATATAGAAACATTCTTTTGTTCTTCCCTCTTAATTCTGTGAACAAATTTTACCATAGCTTATATGCAATCGAGAAGTTTAGTAGAACTAGTATAGACTTTCTTTAATACAGTTTTAGTATTTCTGTTATATTATGAAATGTATTTTAATTATATTTTCATATTGAAAAAATAACTCGGAACATTATACCTTTCTTGGGTATAAAAACATTAACTTATGCTAAAGTTCTTTTTATTAATTAATTTGATAATAAATGACGCATTAATAATAATAATAATAATAATAATATTATTATTATTATTATTATTATTATTATTATTATTATTATTATTATTATTATTATTATTATTATTATTTTCTCAAAGGTAAAATCTATTTGGTGTAGCATAGAAGAAGAATCGGGAAATAAAGGTTTACCATTGCTGACAAAAACAAGGAAGAGAAAATGCTCCATGAACACAACTCCGTCCCCTTCTAGTCCGGCCTCTCCTGCTGATATTGCTCATCAGAATTCTGGGCACTCATATCCCACTTCATCTACTCACGCTATTAGTCCATCTGCTCCAGAATTTCATTTGCAGCATCAAGGTCAGTCAATGCAGCAGCAATTGCAACTACAGCCGCAGCCACAGCCACAACCGCAACCTCAACCTCAACAACAGCAGCAGAACATTTTGCATCATCATTTACAATCCCAGCAGCATCAGCACCATCATGAATATCCTCATTCTAATTGCATGAAAAGGTACCCTCCTCTTCCTCAACATCCTCCTCCACCACCTCAGTCCCATTCTGTTCAAAAAAATCCTCATCAAGGTATCCATTCGCATTCTCATATATTATTACAACCACCACCTCATCCACAGTGGATTGGTCCCGTAGGACAAGCTCATTCAACACAGTATACTCCAAATATGCCATATACAGTTCCTACTCATCATGAAGATTATTATCCAGTCCAAGCTTCTTTTGTTAGCTAGTACACACCTGTTTTAATTGAAACATGTTCCATAGGACAAGCCCATTCAACACAGTACGCTCCAAATATGCCATATACAGTTCCTTCTCATCATGAAGATCATTATCCAGTCCAAGAGTCTTTTGTTAGTTAGTACACACTTGTTTCATTTGAAACTTCCCCCCATAAGTTTTCTAGTAAAAATTTGGAAGCTATTTGTAGTTTTCTTTTAATCCGTGCATATAACCTAGATATCTAATTGATCTAAAAAGTAACTTTAAATAATTATTTGATAAATGAGATCTAGCACCTAGTGCAAAAAATTTTTTTTTTTCAAATTTCCTCTTAACTATGATTATAATTCTGTTGAAGATTATGCTGTTTGGCAGCACTTAATATGGTAATACTTGTTACTGTATCGCACCTTATTAAATCGGTTTTCAGGACACCCATAGACATCTCGAAACTACCGATTAGTTATCATATTTGGCAACACTATTTTACCCTGTATGAAGAGAGACCAGAATTGGGTTTAATCTATGTGTTCATTTTCGTATGGTATGCTCACAATTACTTATCAGCTTTATAAAAAGTTACCATTCCTGCTATATTGACTACCTTTTTTGTTTTCATTCCGTATGATGCTGCTATGGAAGGGGGCAACTAAATTTTCCCATGTTTTTAATTTGCCGAGGATCAAAATAGTGTTTCAGGCCTGTTCTATAGTAGATATTAGAGATGGTTAGGTAGATGAATTTAATTTTACAACTTATCGATAGTCGACATATTAGTTATAATTAAATCGCCAGTCAGATGCAGGTCGAAGCGTACATGGATAATTTGTGGGTA
>SEYY01018595.1:0-5000 GCA_009176605.1 Armadillidium nasatum | reverse complement strand
TATTAAATTATTGTATTTAGGCCGTTTTGTTTATAATTGTTCAACAGTATTATATATATATATATATATATATATATATATATATATATATATATATATATATATATATATATATATATATATATATATATATATATATTATATATATATATATATATATATATAT
Source organism: Armadillidium nasatum (assembly GCA_009176605.1). Classification (NCBI taxonomy): domain Eukaryota; kingdom Metazoa; phylum Arthropoda; class Malacostraca; order Isopoda; family Armadillidiidae; genus Armadillidium; species Armadillidium nasatum. Next base: position 4,834 of record SEYY01018595.1, on the reverse strand, counting down.
ATGGGGATGGTTAAATTAAGAGAAATTTCTCTTGAGAAATGTCAAAAAAAAATGTCCTAAATTAACTGTCGAAAATTCGCAACACGAAATATTTTTCAAAATTTCTTCCGGTGACGTTAAGTGGAAAACTTATTAATAGAATTTGATAACTGAAGAAGACGTTCATTAAGTTTTTAATATATTAATAATTAGCAATTCTTTTATTTTATTAAATATATAAAGAGAGGAAAGAGTGTCACAAGAGACAAACTGTGAAAAGTATAACGGGATTTAAAAGGAAAGGGAAAAAATGATTAGAAATATTGCGTCTCGTTTTAGAAGTAAATAGAATTTAGCTCTTCAAGTTAGATGACAAGAAACCTTAAAAATGGAAGAAAAACTATTGGTTGAATTACTGAAATTACGTGATTAAAATTGAGGAATTTTTTTTTTTGTATTTTTTTTTATTTTTTAATTTTTTTGAGACAAAGGAAGGCTTTTCTTTTAAAGATAATTTTCTTCCTTAATGTCCAAATGACTTTTAACTCCACAGACCTATAGACCCATAGAACCACAGATCTATAGACCCATAGAACCACAGACTCATAGAACCACAGACCAACAGAACGACAATAGTACAAAAATTCTTATACAATAACTCATGCATTAAAGGATGGGAAGGTTTTAACTCCTAACATTCAAAATTAATTCATCAAAAAGTATTTTTACAGCAAAATTTTCAACATAAAATAACATAAAGAGATCATATACATTATTCACAGGAAAGTTAACAATGTTTTAACATAACTATTTCTAAATTATATATAATATATATATATAATATATATATATATATATATATATATATATATATATATATATAATATATATATATATATATATATATATAAATATATAATATATTATATATATATATATATATAATATATATATATTATATATATATATATATATATTTATATATATATATATATATATATATATATATATATATATATATATATATATATATATATATATATATATTATATATATATATATATATATATTATATATATATATATATATATATATATATATATATATATATATATATATATATATTATATATATATATATATATATATATATATATATATAATATATATATATATATATATATATATATATATATATATTATATATATTATGTGTATATTTGCATTTGCAGGTGTTTTAATTCAAAACCACACTTTTTTTTTTTTTTTTCGAAATATTTGAAAAATTTATCAGGCAAAGAATAAAAATAAATAAGAAGAAAAAAAAGAAAAACAAAAATTGAATAAAGAAATAAAATAAAAAGCGAAACAAACAGATAAACAATCATTCGTGAGACGATCGATCAATGCATGTGTGTTTGTTGTTTGTGCTTTTGTAAAGAGATTTTATTTTTAGTGTCTCACATTTGTAGCTTTGAGAGATTCTCTCAATCGTCATAACTTGTACAGGAGATTTCTCTGTCATTTCTTTCAGCATATCCAAACTTCCTGTGGTTCGTGTATATATATATATATATATATATATATATAATATATATATATATATATATATATATATATATATATATATATATATATATATATATATATAATATATATATATATATTTATATATATATATATAACTTTTAATAACGTGAAACGTATATCATTTAATTTTTTTTAAAAAAAAATTAATAGTCCATAATTTCATTTGATGTAAAACACACCTCTCTTTGACTTTATCTGCATCTGTATAAAGTTTTACTGAAACCAAAGCGATGTGAACGCGAACGAGAACGATAGCTCGGATAAGAAAGCGAAAGTTGTAAAAATAGTTAGCACACGTCAAAGCGAACTGCCAGAGTGAGTATATGTTGAACTCGTTGATCAGCTGTTTTTCAGTCGGAGCCAAATATTATACATTTGGGTTGATTGCTTTTGATTGTTGATTTTGTTCGCGTTTAGTTTTACTTGTCATTGCCTTTAAGAGAACTAAGCGAACAGCATTAATAAAAAGGGGACCCTCCATGTAAGGGCCCCTAACTTTTGGGGGTGAAAAAATTTCTCCCATTTCTTTAATAGGGTTTTAGTAAAATCTTTGCTGATTCCAAATATGTAATAAGTTTTTCATAATTCCAAATGGTTACTGAGATATGACCATTTATAGTATGACGACGTGTGAACTCATACGAATTGTTCGCACTTTAATGCGTGCTTTTTTTTTTAAATTAATTTCAAACTCATACGTTGGGTGCAATGCGTCTCTTAAACAGACATCTTTGTGTGTTGCACGTGTCAAACAGACCTCGGCATCGGCATCAAAATCAATATGCACATCTGTATGTTCATTCTCATCTGTATCCGTAGTTGTTACCTAAAAATATCGAGGATTGGCTTACGCAATTGTTCGAAATTTGACGCCAGGCGTCGCTATTATAAAATTATTTATTTACAAAAAAAACTTATTAACTGAAATTAGTTATGTAAAAGTTTATAATTTTGAATAAATCCGATTAATAATTTTTCAAATATTTACATTAAGTTCAAATCACAAAATTGAATTTCAATTTGGTAGAATAATAGTAATAATAATAATAATAATAATAATAAAAATAATATAATAATGGTAATAATAATATATAATAATAATAATAATAATAATAATAATAATAATAATAATAATAATAATAATAATAATAATAATAATAATAATAATAATATTTTATCTGAAGGGCTAATGACACAAACACTTGGGTATCCCCTAACATGCATTCCAAGTTCGAACATCATTATATAGAAAACGAGGCCTCTAACACCTCCTCCATATGTGTTTTCGTTGTTACATTTACTCGGCTTTCAACTCGGCAGCAGGGTTTGGGGGAGCGACACAAGCTTTATATCATTACATTAACTACTTTTTTGTCCCCGCCTATTTTTGTTTGAATTAACAGAAATTGTTAAATTTGATCAATATAACATTTTAGCTGCACTTTTTTTTAATTTAAATAATTAATGTCTTGTAATCTTTCCTTATTATATATATTAATATATTATATATAATATATATATATATATATATATATATATATATATATATATATATATATATATATATATATATATATATATATATATATATATATATATATATATATATATATATATATATATATAAAGGAAAATGGTGAGATTTTCTGATGTCATTCGTGAATGCTTAAGCTCATGTTGTGGTGGAGAATTTTCTAACGAAATTTTCTAGTAAAATTTCAAAGAAATAAGAGTTAATACTTTTTTAAATAGTATTCTTAATTAATTTGTTAATTAGAATTTAAAAGTATGAAACTTTCATAAAGTTTTGATTAATATGATGTGGACGACCAAAGATGTTGAACTATTTTTACTCTTCATTCATAAACAAATATCCGCTAATTAGTTATTATTTTATTATTATTATTATTATTATTATTATTATTATTATTATTATTATTATTATTATTACTTATTTATTCAAAATTATTATTTTATATTTATTATTATTATTATTTTTTTTTATTTATTATTATTATATTATTATTATTATTATTATTATTATTATTATTATTATTATTATTATTTTACAAATACAATTACTGTATTTCACTTCAACATTACTTCTTTTATTTATATTTATCTTTTCCCTTTTTTATATTTTCAGCAAGTTAAAAAAACCACAACTTTTGAAACTATTATTCAAATTATTTCGACGAGTAACGAAAATCAAATATTCTTACCACTCTTTTTATTTATTTATTTATTTGTTTATTTATTTTCTAAAAACGCTTTAATTAAAACTCAAAGTTTATTTGAATGTAAAATTTCTAACTATAGCAGACAACTCCAATCATAAAAAAAGACAGAATAATGAAGAAATATTGAAAAAAATCATCTACTACTATTACTACTACCACTACTATTGTTTTCTACTTCTATTAATTATAATTTTACACTTTATGTGAATACATTTACCTACTAAAAGACAAGTTACAAGGATAGCTAATAAAGAAAAGGTGTTTTTGAACACTGCTTCGATTGTCCCAGATCAGCAGATCTTAAGACAGGATTAGAAAAAGAAAGAGTAGATAAGGACAGATCTTAAGACAAGATTAGAAAAAGAAAGAGTAGATAGGGACAGATCTTAAGACAGGATTAGAAAAAGAAAGAGTAGATAAGGACAGATCTTAAGACAAGATTAGAAAAAGAAAGAGTAGATAGGGACAGATCTTAAGACAGGATTAGAAAAAGAAAGAGTAGAAAGGGACAGATCTTAAGACAGGATTAGAAAAAGAAAGAGTTGATAGGGACAGGTAAGATCTATGAAGGATTCATAGAGTAAATTAAGTAAAAGAGTCTATGTACACGTAATATATATATATATATATACTATATATATATTTTATATTATATATACCTATATATATATATATATATATATATTACTATATATATATATATATATATATATAATATATATATATATATATATATATATATATATATATATATATATATATATATATATATATATATATATATATATATATAATATATATATATATATATATATATATATATATATATATATATATATATATATATATTAGTATATATATATATATATATATGTATATATATATATATATATATATATATATATATATATATATATATATATATTATATATATATATATATATATATATATATATATATATATATATATATATATATATATATATATATATATATATATATATATATATATAATATATATATATA
>SEYY01018594.1:60000-62500 GCA_009176605.1 Armadillidium nasatum | reverse complement strand
GCCAGAAGGCCTACTAATTTCCACCAGAGTTGGGTGGAATATCAAAACTTAATGGTCCAGTTAAAGGCCAACATGCACCCATACACGGCTCTTGAAAGTGTGCAAGCCAAAAGAAGTTGGGAAAATAGAAAAAGGGAGTGTGTTCCAGACTTTACCAATTGAGTACATATAAGATTAGGCATAGCTGTTAAGTCTGGATCAGACAGTTGAACAGAGAAAGGATAAGACTGTGTAGAAAATCGTGTTACACAAGCGCGTTCTCAATGGAGGAGAAAAGCAACGGAAGAGTTCAGAAGAGAAAGAGACTGGAGAGAATTAGTTAAGATGAAAAGTCAGACTCCACCTTGTTAAGGAGAGCTGTGTGAGTGGAACTACCCCAGATGTATGAGGCGTATTCCAAACAGGGGAGAACAACACCCCTATAAAGAGAAAGCAATTGGATTGGCATAAAAAATATCATGAATGTGCAACAGAACACTCAACCTCTTAGAAGCTTGTTTAGAAAGAGAAGTAATGTGATCCTTCCAAGAAAGACCACTAGAAATTATTAAGGAAAGATGAAGGCTTGAGTTGCGTGTTTTAAAGATGTCATAGTTTTGTAGTAGATAGTCTCGAGTAGAGATATGGAGGAACTGAGTTTTTGAGGCATTAAAAAAGACAATGTTTTCTCTTCCTCAATTTGAAGTGCAAGAAAATCAGAGTTCAGATATTCCAAGGCCAACATTCTAGCGTCAATTAACTGTTGCTGGGGAGGGCGCCTTTCAAACTGAAAGGAGTAATGATGTGAGATCATCAGCATAGGTCGAGGTAATGAAGTAATAGAGAGGATTATTAATTAAAATTTTAAAAAGCTTTGGGGATAGGACACCACTATTAGCAGATTTAAAGTATGAATGGTGGTCGTCTACAACAGCAGCTATAGAACGACCAGAAAGAAAATCAAAGAGAAGGATAAATTCTGAAAGAGGAAATTTAGAAATCAAAGCTTTGTACCAGTCCCTATCGAAGGGATTCGAAATGTCCAGCGCGATAGCAAAAGATTCACCGAAATATCGTAGAGCGGAAGACCAAGAGTCAGAGAGAATAGAAAGAGATCACCAGTAGAGCGTTTCTTATGGAAGTCATACTAGCGATCAGAGATAAGATTTGAAGAATTGAAATGCTTCTAATTGAGATTCGAAAACTTTAACAAGAACGGAGGTTAAAGAATGTGACAGCAGTTGGAGGGTCGAGAGGGGTTCCCTTTCTTCGGCACAGGCTGAATGAGCTCACGTTTCCAGCAAGAAGGAATGTTGAAGCAAAAAGACAGACGAAGTAGTTTACCAAATCAGGGTACAAGCCCAGAATCACAAGTTTTGAGAACCTCATGAGGGATACCATCAGGACCATATACCTTCTTAGTGTTAAGCTCTGAGAGAGCAGAAAATTGTAGGCATAAATGAGATGGAAGAAGTTAAAGAAGGAGAAGTAGCTCAGGAATAGCCTAAAGCTGAATTTGAGGAAAAAGTCTGAACGAATAGTTCAGCTTTAGAAGAAGGCAAAATGGCGTCGGAGGATATTAGAGGAGGGAAAGAGGAAGAAGCAAAATTAGTTACATTTGTTGCAAAATGCCAAGAAGGGCGTGAAGAAGAACCAATGTGATTATTGCATTTCAACGAAGAAAAGAGTTTTTTGTGTTGCAGAGGATAGATTTTGCACGATTCCGGGATGAAATATAAATTGAATGAGTTTCTGGAGTTTGAAGACGACGGTAATCCCTGAAGGCATCATCCCTATGGAGAATGGTACGAGAACAAGCAGAGTTAAACCAAAGTTCATTAGGTTTAGTAGAAGGGAAAGAATATGGAATGTACGCCTCCATGCAAGGGAGTATCACTTTAGTAGCAATGATCTCTGCAAACTCCGAGGGTCCATTCCCACAGTTTTGAGTTTCACCAATATTTTTCTATTTTTTTATTTTTTATTTTTTTATAAAGCAGTTGTAAATTTGGAACATGAGAAGGGAGTCGGGGGAAATTGAAGTGGGAGCATAGACACTCCAATAAGAGGCGAGGGTACACTAGAGACCCTCTGAGAAGGTGAAACGCGAAAAGGAACAAACCAAAGGGCAACGGAGTGAAACGGAATGGTCTTGACCATACTGTCACTCCCCGGTTTATGCCCAATGGAGGGTACTTGCATTGCTTTGGACGGCGCTACATCCCCCACCCCACACACACACAACACACACACACACACACACACACACACACACACTATATATATATATAGTATATATATATATATATATATATATATATATATATATATATATATATATATATATATATATATATATATATATATATATATATATATATATATATATATATATATATATATATATATATATATATATATATATTATATTAGTTTTTTTAATTTACTAATTATTAAGATAAAAATAAAATAAAATATTTAAGAAAACAAACCAAATAATAAGAAGTAAATGGCGTGAAAA
>SEYY01018594.1:42500-55000 GCA_009176605.1 Armadillidium nasatum | reverse complement strand
TCTGCGTTTCCTGCTGTACTTGGGTTCGATCCCTACGTGCCACCTAAAATTGCTGAACCCAGAAAGACTTCCTCTACATCACAAGACAGAGAAAACGCGTACCCACCTTTGGTAAATCAGAAGAAAAATAATCACTTTGGAAGAAGGGGAAATAATCGTTCCTACGAATCTAAGAAGAAAACTAATGCTCCAAAACTTGCATACGACCTTGATAGTGGCAAAGTTTACGATGAAACAACTGGAAAATGGTTTAAACTTGTCCAAGTTTAAACCACTCATAAATCAACTGCTGCCTTTTCTTTTAGATGTATTTGTTTGATCAGTTGTTTGTAATTTCCGGTTAAAGTTTCAGACATTTTTATGTAAATATTATTTTTATAATTTTAAAAATTGTGAAAAATGTTTTTCTAGTCGTACAATTGTTTGTTATTGCTTTTTGTTATCATTCTTTTGTTTGTTACCATATATAAAATAAATTAATTAACAGAAAATAATTTTTACTACATTATAGCGCTAAAAATATTATATATATATATATATATATATATATATAATATATATATATATATATATATATATATATATATATATATATATATATATATATATATATATATATATATATATATATATATATATGCTCTTCGGCATTTCGGTGAATCTTTTGCTGTCGCGCTGGACATATTCGAAATAGAGTCTGGTATAAAACTTTGATTTCCAAACTTCCCTCTATTAGAATCTATCCTTCTCTCTGTGGCCTTCTCTCTGACTTCCTTTCTGGTCGTTTTATAGCAGCTGTTGTAGACGGCCACTGTTCATTCTTTAAATATATTAAAGATCTGTCCTATCCCCAACACTTTTTCTGCTTTTCATTAATAACCTTCTCTCTGTTATTTCATCTCCTATCCACTCCTATGCAGATGACTCCATTCATTATTCCTTTTAATTTGAATGCCGCTCGTTTTGAAACAACTTACCTCTGATCTATCTCATATTTTAAATTAGGGCAGAAAAAACATGATTATTTTAAAAACTCAATTCCTCCATCTCTCTACTCAACATAACCTTCCACACAACTATGATCTCTTCTTCGGAAACATGCAACTCAAACCTTCATTTCTCCTTAAAATATTAATATTCTCGGTGTTTCATTTTCTCGTGATCTTTCTTGGAAAGATCACATTACTTCTCTTTTTAAACAAGCTTCTAAGAGGTTAGATGCTCTGAGGCGCCTTCATAATTTCTTCACTCAACCATTGGTCATTATAGGGGTGTTGTCCGCACCTGTATGGAGTACGTCTCACACATCTGGAATGGTTCCACTCATACAGCTTCTCCTTGAAAAGGTGGAGTCTAGGGCTTTTCGATTTACAAACTCTTTCTGCTCTCACTAATTCTTTCCAGTCTCTTTCTGCCTGTCGAATTGTTGCTTCAGTCTCCCTATACCATCGTTATTACAATGGACGCTTCTCTTCTGAACTCTCCCGTCGCATTCCATCTTTATTGAGAAGAGCTCGTGTGACATGTCTTTCTACACAGTCTCATCCTTTCTCTCTCCAGCTTTCTGACCCCATTCTTAATCGCAATTTTACATGTACTCTACTGGTAAAGTCTGGAACACACTCCCTTCATCTATTTTCCCAACTTTCTATGACTTACACACCTTCAAATGCCGTGTATCGGAACATGTCGGTCTTTAATCTGACCAGGTGTCAGATTTTCTCTTTAACTACGGTGGAAATTATAATAGTCCTCTGACCTTTGCCAATCAGAGGTGAAATAAATATATATATATATATAAATATATATATATATATATATAATTAAAATATAATAGTATATATATATATATATATATATAAATATATATATATATATTATATATATAATATATATATAATTATATATATATATAATATATATATATATATATATATATATATATATATATATATATATATATATATATATATATATATATATATAATATATATTATATATAGACACTCTACCATCGACCAGGATAGATCTTTCCCAACTTCGGTGGAAATTGGTAGGCCTCTGGCCTTGTCCACCGGAGGAGATATAATATATGTATATATATATATATATATATATATATATAATATATATATATATATATAATATATATATATATATATATATATATATATAGAAATGGATTGAGACAAGGTGTGTAATGTCGCCATGGTTTTTAATCTATTGATGGATGGTGTAGTTATGGAAATGGAGAGAGAAGAAATATGTAGTGAATGGGATGTGAACGTTTTACTTTTTGCAGATGATGCGGTGTTAATGTCAGAATCTGGAGAAAAGATGAGAATACTGGTGAGAGAGTTTGAGGAGAATTGTGCAAACATGAGATTGAAAATCAATCAAGCGAAAAGTAAAGTTATGAGGATTGGAGGTGGGGATGAGAATATGAGGAGTGAAGAATGAGGAGGTGTAGAAGTGGAGGGAAGGAAACTTGAAGAGGTGGATGAACCGGTGTAATATAGAACCTGAATAAATCAATTTATTTCTCTGACACGGTACAGGCAAGCAAAAAAGCATGAATATAATTTATTTTCAATATAATTTCGAATAAATACTACTGAGATGTAATAAATACGCTAAAAAATATTTTTAAAAAATAGGCGCATATAAATAAATAATATATATAATATATATATATATATATATATATATATATATATATATATATATATATATATATATATATATATATATATATATATATATATATATATATATATATATATATATATATATATATATATATATATATATATATATATATATATATATATATATATATATATATATATATATATATATATATATATATATATATATATATATATATATATATATATATATATATATATATATATATATATATATATATATATATATATATATATATATATATAATATATATATATATATATATATTTATAGCTTGGGGAGACTCTATTTAAACAGTTTTTCCGATGCATTATTTTGTTTCTTTTTTAGCGCAAAGCGCAATTCTTTTATTGAAAATTTGTTGAGGTCCAATACTGCCATCTTTCGACAAGAAGTTAACAGAGTTCAATTCTGAATATTTGCCCGTAGATTTTGAGATCCGGTGTTTTACAGAAATGGCCAAATATGATACATTACGATAGGAAAACTCTTCCTAGAGTAGCCGGATTTCTAGATTTGGCCGTCTGACGCAGTCGGCCAGTACTCTGTCAATGGTTACAAGAAACATGGCTTGCTCCAGTAGGGGAATTCAAATTGGATCTGCCTGGTTTCAAAGGAAAATAAAGCTTCGTCCCCAACATAGAGGGATTCATTTAGTTACAGATGAAATATTAAAAGAAATACCAGAATTAAGACAGTTTGCAGTCGGCTTATTACACGTACAGAGTGAGTTTGCTATTGGGTTTTAGTAAATTAGGCCAGGGACCCGAGTAGAATAAGTTGGTTCTTATTTGAATCTTGGACATGAAAATTTGTTGAATCCTAATCAGTAATAAAATCATATATCCATATGTGCGTTGTATTATAACTAATGTCTATCATACACTGGTACTTTTGCATAAAATTGTATTCCTAATTTAAGTCATTAAAGCATGGTCAATGAATTTACTAGTATTTTATATCATTTGCCTCCTATTATGTAATGATTAAGTAAATGTGTCTTTCCCATCAGTGTAATTTTTCCTTGATATATTGGAAACAGTTTTGAAGAGCAAATTGTTCTGAAATTATTTTTGTTAGGTTAATTGAGTCTTGGAAAATGATTTTGTAAACTAAAAAACACTAAAAAAAAAATAGAAAAAAAATTAACTAAGTAATAATTATCATCATTTAACAATGTAGGCTTTAATGGTGTATTTTCATTTGGCTTTGTAGTACCAGTCTACTGCATCAGCATCTGATGAAATGGTACAAAATTTGTTCTTTCTGAGCTAAAAAAAATTTTATAATGGAAACTATGAAGAAATATTATGATATAAGGTAAATTATGAATATTGAATTTTTTTTTTAAACAATTTATTCTACTGGTTTTGATAGACCAGGTGTTTGCTAGGTTAGAACAACTTGCTGGCCATTAGGCATCTTTTTCTCTTTACGTCTAGGTCAAGTTGTCAAACTAATTTGTTTTATTTAACAAACTAGTTTGCCTTAACCTGGACTTATATAGAGTAAAAATTTGCCTAACAGCTAGTAAGTAGTCTTAACTTAGTTAATGCTGGACCTTTCAGAAAGAAATAATATAAAAAAAATTTAAATTTAATATGTATAATTTACTTTATTTCTTAATATTTCAATTTCATATTTTTAAGATATTATGGAAATTATTTTTTTTTTTAGCTCTGAAAGTTATAAAATTTTGTATGAATTCCTCTGATACTGTGGCAGTAACCGGGAAATGCAAAGTCAAATGATAATGTACTATTAAAGCCATATGATGTTTTATTACATTGAATTTACTTAAATTTTTTTTACTTTTTGGTATTTTCAGTTTACAAAATCATTTTCCACGGCTCAGTTAACCTAAAAAAAAAATTTCAGAACGATTTGCCTTCATAATTTTGATATAAGAAGAAAAAATTACTCTGATGGGAAAGACATATTTACCAATGATTGAAACTAACTATGATTAAGTTCTTTTTTTTTTTTTTTTTTAATTTTGGTAATTTGTATAGACTTTGGATATGAGATGCCTTGAATTTTGTGCAATATATAACATGTATGGGAAATATGTTATAATTAAGTAAAATATTTTACAAAATTATAAGTAACTGGTGATTTAAAATTTGTAATATTTAAATGAGACATACTATATTAGTGTATTTTATTGATATTGGTTATCTTGATTAGTTGAGAAATTTGTTTTACTCTTATTAAATTTAAAGATAAAAATAATGAAATGCATTAAATATTACATGAGGAAGCTTGGTGATGGGTATTGTGCATTAAATATTCCAAAAACTTTAAAATTTTACTCTAAAACTATAAATCCATTATTGTAAAGGTAGGCTTCCATTTTAAATATCTATAGACAAATTTATAGATATATTAGTAGTCTGATATTTCAATATAAAAATTTAACTTTAATAAATATATTTGAATATGTAATTCATGAATAATTATCTACAAAGTATCCTTTATTATATTTGATAATAATTATAAAAAATTTTTAAACCTTTATTTTTCAACTCTAAAATAGTTAAAATTTTTTGTAAAATTCACTCTAACACTGATGCAGTACAGTAACCTGGTAATGCAAAACCAAATAATGTTATTGAAGTCATTAGATGTCATTAAATGATATTACTTATTACTCTTTATTAATTGCATATTTTCATTTTTTTTTGTGTATAAAATCATTTCCCGCCCTCCAATTTATCGAAAAAGATTGATTTCAGATCATTTTGTTTTCATAATTTTGAAACATTAAAAAATATGCTTAGTTGAACCCGACTGAGTATTTCCAAAATGATAACTTTCATGTATAATTATAGGTATATCTTTTTATTATAAGATTTTTATTTTTGGTATATAGTGCAGCAATGGTCTTCCATGTTTCAAATTTTCTTCATTCAATACTTTTTAATATATTTTGCTTTCTCACTATACTACCTTTTTACTCTTTTTGCAGTTTTGGTTGCTGGAGCTTCTTTAATTCTTTTTCTAAAAATACCAATTAATTACCCTTGATATTGAAATAATTATTGAACTATAATATATATAATATATATATATATATATATATATATATATATATATATATATATATATATATATATATATATATATATATATATATATATATATATATATAATATATATATATACTGTATATATATATTTATATTACAGGAAACTAATCAAAGGTTTACAAATTTCAATTTTCAGGTGTGAAAGATTACCCAGAACTAGATATAAATCTATGATATAATCTATGTAAACCCTATAGAAATAAATAATTTATGTAGGCCTTATATTATAAGTATATTTACATTTTTTTTTTTTTTTTTTGAGAAATATGAATCTGAATATTTTTATATAAAATATATAGTAATATATATATTAATGTTTAAATTTTTTATTTTTTTTTTAAAATTGGTAAAAAAAAAAAAATGAAATAAGAGGAAAACTAACCACTGCATTTTACATGATGTAAAAGAGTAAAACTATTATAAGTTATCTGAAACAGAATATTAAGAAGAAAAACTTTAAACTGAAATATATGAAAAAATATTAAAAATGTGTAGGAATATTTTTTATACAAATTTTCTAGTATATTTGTCAAAAGAATTTTATTATTATCCTATAGATAGTTAAATTGTTAATTTTCTTTTTGTTATAATTGAATTTTTTGTAATTGTAAAGAAAGTGTATATATATGACCATGAATAATACCCATAATTGCGAAAATTCAAAAAAAAAAAAATTTATAGTAAAATGTAAGTTAATTTGGATGAGAAAATAAAAAATAGGATTTTTAATTTGTTGATTATATTAAATTATCTACCTCTATTAGGAGTATTGAGAATTGTATTTAAAGCTCAGTCTAACTTGATAAATTCTTGATTGGACAAATGAGCAGCAAACAAATCTCAATAGCAGAAAGTGTAAGGTACTTCACATTGGCATATAAAATAAGCAAATAAAAATGGATTTGAATATATTAATTAGTATCAATTCAAAATTGTCAGAGAGCATTAATTGAAATAGGGATAAGAAAATGGTAAGATTATAAAAAATGTTGATTACAAGAGTAAGGAAGTAAAAGTCATACCCTGTAGTATTATAAACCTTAATGTTGATTACATAAGTAAGGAATTAATGATCATGCCCTGTAGTAACTTTTTCCCCCTTTTTTTTGTTTTTGTTTTGTTTGTTTTGTTTTTTTGTTTGTACAATTATCTGAACTCACCAATGAGGTACAGGAAAATAGTTGAAGCCACATATATCTTGCAATTTTGAAATAAATGTTAAGAGATTGAAGGGAAGAAGCATGTTTTCATGTTGAGTAGAGCAAGTTTTTCATTTAAGACCATGATAGAAGAATTGGTTATCACAATAGGTAAATAAAAAAAAAAGTGGTGATATAATGGTATCTGCCTCTGGCTGAATATCCTGCCACTTAAAAAAAAAAGTCCTTTTTTATTTTTTAAGTATCTATTCTGGTGGACAAAGCCACAGGATTACAAATTTAAACCAGTTAGTGAAAAAAGGCTGACATGTCCCAATAGACAGTGTTTAAAAGAATGCAAGTTAAAGGAAGTTGGGAAAACAGATAAAGGATGTGTGTTCCCGACTTTACCAGTAGAGTAAATGTAAGATTGAGCATAGCAGTTAAGTCTGGGATTAGAGAGTTGGACAAAGAATGGATGAGACTATTTAGAAAGATGTGTTGTATAAGCCCTTCTCAATGGAGGAGGTATTCAACATAAGAGTTTAGAAGAGCAGTTCTGTTGCAATAGCAATAGTATAGAGAAGACGCAACAATTCAACAGGCAGAATGGGATTGGAGAGAGTAAGAGCAAAAGAGTTTGAGATAAAAAGCCCTAGACTCTACCTTTTCAAGAATCTGTATATGTGGAGCCACCACAGGTATTTGATTCATACTCCTTACAGGGGTGAACAGCTCAAATATAAAGAGAGAGCAACTGGAGTGGTGTAAAGAAATCACAAGGGTGCCTTGTAACACCCAACCTCTTAAAAGCTTGTTCTAGAAAAAAAAATAATGTGATTCTTCCAAAAAAGATTACAAGAAAAAGAAACCAAGAATTTTGAGGACTGATGAAGGTTTGAGTAAAGTGTTTTTGAAGAAGTCAATAGTTATGTGGAAGATTGTATAGAGTAGAAAGATGGAGAAACTGTGTTGAGGCATTGAAAATGAACATGTTTTCTCTCTCCAATTTGAAATTTGAGAAAGGTCATAGGTCAATTGCTCCAAGGCCAGCTTTCTTGCATCAGTTAACTGCGGTTGGAGAGACTTTCAAAGTTAAAGGACTAATGAAGGGTGGAGTCAGCATAGGAGTGGTAGGTGTTGAATAAATAGAGGTCATTAATGAAAAGTTGAAAAAGAGTTGGGAATTGGACACATCCCTGAGGAACACCACTATTTATAGATTTACAGGAAGAATAGTGGCCATCTACAACAGCTGCTATAGAACGACCAGAAAGGAAATCAGAGAGGATAGATTTCAAAAGAGGGAAGTTTTGAAATCAATTTTTGGGACCCTATCAAGGGCTTTCAATATGTATAAAGCCACAGAATGTGGGAATACTCATCACTATTATATTTATATTATATCACTATTACTACTATTATACACTATCACTATTATACTCATCATATATAAAAATTGCTTTTCAGTAGGTAAAAAAAATCAGAATTACTTGGTTGGACATGTGATTATAATTTTTGCTTTTTTACTTTTGGATATTTTTTAGAGGAGAGACAGGGCAACAACTTTTATTTAGTGCATTATTAAATGCTTTTTGTTTGAAGTGGGATATAGCCTCTCAAACTGGGAATTTTTGAAATTTGGTCAAAAATGGACCTTTTTGAGAGCCTATATCTTGAAACCAATGAATTGCATCGAATGAAGTATAGAGAGGAATTTGTAACCTCATCCCTCTATACACCCACCAAAAATAAGAAATGTTATAGTTGTATTTTTTATTTTGTTCAAAAATTTTGATAGTTGGTCAGTTTTGGGCTTATAAGATTTTTTCTATAACTGGAAACAAAAGTCTATTAGAACCTTTTGTAGCCCATAAAATTCTGAATATAAAGTCCAAATCTCAGGCCATTCCGAAAAGTGGTTTGGCCCCACTATTCATTTGAAAAAGTGTTAAATTTCCAGTAAAAAAAAACTTGTTATAGACTCAGAAAAATTCTAAAAATGGATTTTTTTCTCCAGGGAAAAAACTATATACACTGAAAATTTCAGGAGAATCGGCTGAAAATTAAGAAAAAAAAAATTTGAAATTGGACTCTCTCCTTAAGTATAATTTGCGGTTTTAACGCTGGCAGGCAAACCCCAATTTTCCCTGATTTTTAGTTGGGACTGGGGCCCTGGTTGGTTCATAGTCTACTTCAGTAAAAAATTCTCGTTTAAATACTACTAAATTAAAATTCAAATAAATGTAAGTATAGGCTGTTATTTGCCATTTTTAAGCTGCAGGCAAAGATCTTTAAAATGAAATTCTTGACATTAATTTAAAATTTGTATACAGATATGACAAATAAATTATTCCACCATAGAACTCTGTATCTTAATTCTTTGTACCATCAATCTCAGATGATTGCCATAGTCAAAATTTTTCAGAAATGAGTAGGTACAATTCCTATTGTTGTGATTGTTATACTGGTTCCCTTAAACATAAAAAAAAATTAAAATCTTGTCATTAACTACCTAAATATGTATATATAAATTAATACATGTATATGCTCATTAAAGATGGTGAGAAAGAATTAGGACAATTAGTAGTAAACCATATGACCTAGTTACAAACCTTTTGTAAGGATGGATAATAATGAGTGGTGTCTCAACTCCTCTAAAATCAGTATATACAAAATATGTATCCGTTTTATTACAAGTGACTTTTGGCTTTAAAATTTGCCAATTCTACTTTTAGTATTGGGTAACCACAATTATAAAGTTATACCTAAAGAACTTTTATTGCTGCAAAAATATAAACAAAAAGTGAAATCTCAATATATTAAGTAAAAATGAGGTTGATGGCATTTTATTGCTTTTTAGGTAAAAAATGGCAAGTCATAAGGAGCAGCCAACTAAATGAAAAGTGTTTGAAATCTATATAATCCTAGTACAAAAATAATGGTCCAATTAAAACAGTTAGAGGTAACACAATCCATTTTCATTCATTGTCCTCTTGAAGATGTAAGAAATGTTTAATAAATAAGGCAAACTTCCTTTTTGCAATTTCCATTTAATCAGAGCTTTCCATTTCTTCCTATTCTTAATTTTTAACTTTTGAAAGAATTTTTCTTAAATATGATGAATTTTTAGACCTAATAATTATTTATGCTGTGCTCATTATATATTGTAGTTCCAATATTTTGAATAGATGAACTATAGAACAATTAAAATAGCTATTGTGACATAAGGATTATTTCATCTACTTGTAGTCAATGTAAATATATTAATAGAGGTTTCATTAATGACATTGCCTGAAAGTGAGAAGACTATTAAGATATTTGGAGTGTGACTTTTCAGATAGTTCTGACAATCCTGACAGTTAAAGTGCCATAAAAATAAAAATCTGAGGGGGATATATGGGAAATAGCACTTGGCATGGCTAATGAGATGGGTTTTTGAGCAGCTGCAAGAAAGCACAAGGCACCATATTAAAGCCTGTTACAAAGTGGGACAGCTATTCATAAATGAAATTTGTTTTTTTCTCATTTGCCCCTTCATACATGTTAACTACTTGTCATTTTAATTAAATTTTAAAAAAAATATCTTTACATTTTATATTTTATTAATATGTACACATTCAGCATTTTTAATAGTGGAAATTTATCCTCTATTGAACTTCCTGTCTAAGCTGGTAATTTTTCCATAATGTTTCATTCATTCTCAGTTACCCTCTTGTACAATAATTTAATTTGTATAATCTTGAAATACTTTTTTAAACTGAATAAAATTGTTTTTATTATTATTTCAGTACTCCACACATCAGCAAGCTTGGCCTTAAATGAAAATTGGGACCCCTATGTCAGAGATGATATGGAGATGATGTTGAATAAGATAGTGCCTGAGGTAAGTATTTTAAGAAAATATGATGTGTTGTATGTTGTTTCTGGTGGTTTTATATATGTAGCTAGATAGTTATAATAGGTAAATTTTTAAGTAAACTTGGAGAAACTATATATATATATATATATATATATATATATATATATATATATATATATATATATATATATATATATATATATATATATATATATATATATATATATATATATATATATATTATATATATATATATATATATATATATATATATATATATATATATATATATATATATATATATATATATATATATATATATATATATATATATATATATATATATATATATATATATATATATATATATATATATATATATAAAATGAATTTTTCTTGTAGAAATCTATAAAAGCTTAGGTAGGTTTATAAAGGCAATATTTATAGGACATGTTGAAGCATAAAGCAATAAGAAGGATATATATGAAATTTAAATATGTAAGACTAGGACATAAACACTTCTTAAAGAAATATATTTGCATATTATTTAGTTGATTTTTATAGTTTTATTAAAATTTTGACTCTTGAGAACTCTGTTGTAAAATAAACTACTTTCAGAATATTGTGATAAGTTATAAGCAAGTAACTAGAATAATCTATAATTGCACGCATAGGTTAGAAAATTAATTTTTTATATAAATTCATGTGCACGCCTTTGTAGCTACTATTTAACAACGTATTTATTGTGTTAGATAAAAATGTGAAAGAGCAAGTTGGTAATTGTATTAATTAGTTGTCATGTTTAACTTATTATTTGGCCCTTCACTATCTCAAAATTATTACATTACCAGTCGAAAGTACAAAGTATTCTTGTTAACTACTCTCTGTTTTTACTGTTGATCACAGAAACTATTTACTCTATTTCTTAAATTTCTAGGGGATGCCTTACCGTCATTCATGTGAAGGACCTGATGATATGGTGAGATTTGGTCTTGTATATTGTGTTTATAATTAGCTTAAATTACATTTTTTGCACCAATATTATTATTAAAAAAAATGCAGGTAATTTCTTTTTGAATTAAATAATTTTTGTAGTCATTGAAAGTGCCATTAACTTTATATGAAAATAAGATGGCCCTTTTTTTTTTTTACTTATAAATATATGTAACCATTTCTTAATATATTTTCAGATTTTCTCATAGATTGTCTCAGTAATCGATAAATATTACAAGGATTTATTTTTTCTTGTGCAATTATTTATTTAATTTTATATTTATGTATGTCTTAGAGTATTTACACATTTTTATATCCTTTATTTTTACTTTGAATATGTTGCCTTTAATGAAAATTATATTTCGATTCTTCAGCCTGCCCATGTTAAAGCGTGTTTTATTGGGTCCTCTTTGACAGTCCCCATTTCAGAGGGTAAACTTCATCTAGGCACATGGCAGGTTGGTAATGATACAAATAAAATTATTTTAATTATCATTAATATTTATTTCCCAGAGGAAAGTGTTGAATATATTTATTTTATTTCATTATAGGGTATATGGTTATGTGAGCATCGAAATGATGCAGGCCCTAGGAAAATTGTAGTAACAATCAACGGCTGCTTACGCGATGGCCGCACCCCTGTTTCTCCTATGTCTCCAATGGCATCTACGAGCAGCTAGGATCAAGGAATATGCCTTGCTCATCCTT
>SEYY01018594.1:32500-37500 GCA_009176605.1 Armadillidium nasatum | reverse complement strand
TATATATATATATATATATATATATATATATATATATATATATATATATATATATATATATTATTATCAATTATTTATTAAAGTTTTTAATTATTATTAGAATATTTTATATATATATATATATATATATATATATATATATATATATATATATATATATATATATATATATATATATATATATATATATATATATATATATATATATATATATAATATATATATATATATATATATGGAATAAAAAAAAAAATATTAATAATAGCAATTATTACAAAAAAAAAAAAAAAAAAAAAATTTTTTTAAAATAAAAATTTAAAAAAAAAAAAAAAAAAAAAAAAAAAAAAAAAAAAAAAAAATAAAAATTATATATATATATATATATATATATATATATATATATATATATATATATATATATATATATATATATATATATATATATATATATATATATATATATATATATATATATATATATAATGAACCCATATATGATTTTAATTCATTTTTAGCACATACTACACCTATAAAATAATTAATTAGTAGACTTGATTGTATGAAGAAATATTGGTCTCCTATAATAATCATTTTATAAGTATTAGGAGATATTTTTTGCAGATTGCAATCTAAAATATTTTTTTTTTTTTTTTTTTTTTTTTTTTTTAATTTCTATATCCCTCAAAGAACGGGCCCACCAATAAATCTAGAAAATTGTAAATCTCTCCTTGGTTTTTTTTCCTTGAGGTTATTGATTAGGATTAGCTGTTTTTGAGATTGTAAATCAAATTAATTTTTTATGCCTCATGTCAGAGTATCAAGGTGTAAAAGAAAAAAAGAATTTTTTTTTTTAAAAATGGTTTGTTTTTAGTTGTAGAAAGGTGGCAATAAATTATGAAGGAAATTTTAGTAAGGTTGGGTTTATAAAATGTATTAATTTTGATTTCAATATGTTTTTTTTGTTTTCTTCCAAACTTGTAGTATTCAATTTTTAACATTTTATAATTGATTATATTTTAAAAAGTCATTCAATTGCTTGTGCACCTCAAGAAATTTTAGCCTTTTTATCACCATGTTGTTGAAATTTATATTATATAAATAAGGTATATTGTATTTTTGAAACATTTGGCACAGTTTATTATATAAAAAGAATTTCTAAATATTAAAATCACATAGCTTATTTAATTTTATATACCAGTATATATATATATATATATATATATATATATATATATATATATATATATATATATATATATATATATATATATATATATATATATATATATATAATTAATTAATTAAGTAACTTTTTATCTACCTACCTAATGTCTATATTCTTGATTTAAACATTTTCATAATGTGCAATTTACATATATTTCATTATTCCTTAGTTACATGCAGATTTATTTTTTAACACACCTCAGAAGAAATTTTATCATTTCTATGTGTGAGTTTATTCATCATAGGCTCACTCTTAACTTTACCATAATTACTTTATAATTACCTTTGTCTGGTGAAGGTAAATGTCATTGTTTAGCTCCTATGGCTGTAGCTTATGGCATTGCAAATTTAACTTCTGTCCTGGGATCAAGTTAATAAAAAATTCTTTTTTTAATCCAACTAGAATTTATCTATCATTGTAAGTATAAATGTTTCTTTATGATAGAGAACTTGGAGGTGGGAACAAAGGGAAAAAGCAATACCAAACAGAATAGAACCACTTCACTATGCAAATTGAATCTGTTATTGGGTTGCAGCTTTGGTTTTCCTTTGGTTTTCCTATTTCTTAAAGTAATGCAGCTTTGGTTTTCATATTTCCTAAAGTAATGACTTGTCATATATGAAATCACCTTTTCTAATTTTGCAAATATGCCAAGAAATAATGTTTAGTTGGTTTAGTTGACTTTGAGTGTAAATTTGCAGTCAGGAATTTTTAAAACTTTAAAATGACAGGAATTCATTTTTTCTTCACTTTGCATTTTATCCTTACTTTTCTCCAAATTTGTTATCAGGTAAATTTGCTTTCTGTAAATTTGCTTTCTTAGGTGCCTGTTTAGTTTAAGCATTTTTGAGTTGCCAACAGAAAACACATTCTAATGTACATTACCTTCATTTCCACTTTGAGCTCTCTAATATTTATATTCATTTACTCTAAGACCTTACTACTAATCTTAGGATTCAAAACAATAATAATAATATAGACGTATACTATGGGAATATCGTGTTGGGACACTATATATATATCCAAAGTTTTAATCAAACTGTCCTTTAACTTCCCTCTTTCATTTTTTATTTACTTATGATTACTTTTTCAGATAGATTCATATTTGCAACAGTGAATAGGAATGCAATTTCTTTATTTCATCTCTGTAGTAATGTTTTTTAAGGAATTATAGGAAGTATTCAAATTTCTAAAATGTATGCAGGTGTGAGGGAAAGAGTTTCAGGAAAATTTGCAATTTTCCTTTTTAGAAGAAAATGAGGAATAGATATGACAAAGATATGTGAGAAAATATTAGAAAGATTTAGAGCAGCATTGAGCCATAGGTTGGTGAAGAGTAGTGTAGGTACAGGAGCAGCAAAAGTACGATGTACTATCTTAAAGTAGCATCAAGAATAGCACACTAAAACCACTCTTACACAACTTTAAGGAGAGTTATTAAATTAAATTTTTTCTCTTTATATATTTATTTTCACGCAGGCTTTCACTTGAATGTATCTCTAGGGAATTTTTTTCCTTTTATAAATTCATTTTCTAAATAAAATGATAGATTCTGCCTTATATAATTTCAATAGGGTTACCAACCATTCTTATCTTTCTTATATGCTAGTTTAGAATTTAAACTGGTTATTTCATAACAAGGACAACAATTTGGTTAAATTTCAAGATATATACTAAGAAAATTAGTTCGTCATGGCATTTCTCATATTTGTTACTCATTTACTCTTATTCTGATATTAGACCACTTTTATCTGCTTTCATGTCAAATTAAAAACCATTATCTAAAGGTCTAACATCATGTAACAAACTCTAACCGACCATCAATCTTTGTGGAGAACTGAGGTTATTATTTATAAACATGCAACAAAAAATTTAGTTGTATCGTTATAAATAATAATCTAAATTTTTTACTTTTAAATAAAATCTCAACAGGATATTCTGCCTAAAAAAAATTGATGTGCTGTATAGCATTTCTTCTTTTTAAATAGTGGAAGTATATCCAATATCTATAGTCATAAATATTTGTATTTATTTGCCAAAATCTGTTCAATACTGTTTTTGGTGATCATGCAGTCAATCCACTGATATGCAATGCCTGAAAAAATTAAAAAATAATAGTGAGCTAACAGTTTTGAAAATCCTAAACATTCCATACTTCGAGATTTGTAAAATATATATATCAGATGTTAGATATATAATTTTATATATTATCCATGATATCTAGGATTTTTTTTTTTTTTTTTGGATTTCATGTTTTTTAGTTTTGAGAAAAATGTTCACTATTTTTATTATGTTTCACCCTTTTATTTTCATGTAAACTTACCTCCGACTTTTCTAGAAAAGAGTTATGGAACAAAGCTTCTTAATCCTCTTCAAATGGTATATTGTAACAGATGCATTTCTAGACTTTTGTTATTTTTTCTGATACTCTATTATTAATTTTTCAAGTACCATTAATTTCTGATAAACATTATTTTATGATTTTTTGACATAGAATGGCTGCTAAAATATTCAAAATCATCATATTTTCTCCATTTACAATGACTATAATATCTCCCTGTGGTGTTAGAATATAATCATATATATATTTAGCTGATTATTTTTTAAATATTTGGTTTGTTGCTTGAATCCTTCTGGCAGAAATGTTGATGTGAAAACCAAAGAAAATATAATGGAACCAATTTCATTACAATTTTTCCTCAAATTTTCAAGTTACCAGAAAGTAGTATAATGAAGCGTCTGTAAATGTCATATTAACCTTGTATGGGTTTTGTAAGTGCTAGGGTCTACAATCTAGATCGGTAATGGCAAACCTTTTTGTGTCAAAATTGAATATTTTAGTAATCTATCACAGTAGTGTCATATATATATATATATATATATATATATATATATATATATATATATATATATATATATATATATATATATATATATATATATATATATATATATATATATATATATATATATATATATATATATATATATATATATAAAGGTTGTCCGAGTTATATTGATACATACTTTAGAGGTTCATTCCACTGATCTAAAGAGGAAAAAATGTTATATACACATATGCATGAAAATAACTGGTTAATGATAAAAATGAGTGATTGCATTGAGGTTATTTAAGTAGCAACTATATTAAGATAAAACCGCATTACTGTAGATACAGTACAGAGTAGACACCAGCAGAAATTAAGAATCCTATTCAATTTTCTGGTGAACACAGCTTCGTATGTACTACCACAACCTTAATAGTGCTTAGAGAAATCCCATTGTCAGCACTCTTATAGACCCTTTAGACAATGTGTGTCTGGCAATAGAGCTATCATTTGGTGTAACCATGATTGTGCTATATAGTTTGAGATGTACTCTCAGATTTGCAATATGGCAAATAAATAGGTACGAGTGAACCAGTGTCATGGCTGGCACAATTGCCTGACCTCAGAACGTTGAATTTTCTCTGGGGACACCCAAAAATTATAGTTTATTCAACTTCTGTTCCAAATGTGGAGAAGTTTTATCAACACAAGTAGAAGCCCAAACAGTCATTCACAAACATTCTGATGTCTTTGGCCTTTGAATGAGAATGCCAATCCAGGGTCAGATTATCTCAGTGGAAGGCATAATTACTTATTTGTTGTGATTTATCAGTTATTAAACAAGTCATTCGAAGAGGTATTATATGGGTCACTTGTTTTCGGTCAAGTATCTTAAGTATGTAGTAAATTGACAAAAATATTTTTGTGTGTACTGTCATTTTTTGCTT
>SEYY01018594.1:25000-27500 GCA_009176605.1 Armadillidium nasatum | reverse complement strand
ACCTACAAAAGTCTGCCACCACTTGCCTTCTGACGGATTCATCCAATCTTTCGATTGGAAGTGTCCTGCAGTAATATCAGAAGAGGAACTGGGTAGCTCTTTGCGTTTTTCTCCAAGAAGCTTCAGCCGGCTGACATGGTACTGTACCTTTAGTTCTATTTATTTCGAGCATACGTTTTGTGAACTACTACTCAATATTTTTTTATTATATTATCCAATTGTGCATTTTAATTGGATAATTTAGTATTTCAACATCACCAGTTTCTACAGCTGTTGATTTTTTATGCGGAAATACTATATCCTAGAACATCAATTGGTCACGACAAATGTAGGCCGCTCATCTGTCTGTAGCCTTTTGTGCAGCAAATTTTTCCACCTATTGCAATTACGTGGAGCCAAACGCAGTCGGGTTCTTGTTTTTTTGTTGTCTTCTTGTCCATGTGAAGATTGTCTCTTGATTTTGTTAGTATAATAAAGAAGATAGCCAGCCTTCGTCAATTACTACCCTGAAGTGTGGCCATCCAAACATAAGAGTCTTTGTTAACACAGACACACACACACACACACACACACACACACACACACACATATATATATATATATATATATATATATATATATATATATATATATATATATATATATATATATATATATATATATATATATATATATATATATATATATATATATATATATATATATATATATAAGAAGAAGAAAGAGAGAAAATAAACGTTAGAAGCATTAAGGAATCGATAAGAATCATTTTTGCCGAGTGCAGATCTGCTGAATGCAATACATAATTAATTGAGGATTTATTTTTATAAAACTTCAAACTCAATAGGTGAAACTTGAGTTATCATAACTCGTATTTTTCATTCTTCCCTTTTCACACTTATATATATATATATATATATATATATATATATATATATATATATATATATATATATATATATATATATATATATATATATATATATATATATATATATATATATATATATATATATATATATATATATATATATATATATATATATATATATATATATATATAATATATATATATATATATATATATATATATATATATATATATATATAATTTTGCTTACAGAAGCAGCCACAGCTCACCAAATAGCTGTTAAACTGAATCGAAAGTAGACTTGAGGAGCAGCTTCTAGACAAAACGGGAGGAGAGTTCGGCACAAAAGAGTCAAATCTTGAAGTACAGATTTTGGGATCTGAGGAAAGTAAAGATATTCACACTATTAATGTGAGGTGATTCCGACAATATGTAAGAAAGGCGTTCGGGATACGACATTGAAAATAAATCAGGAGAGAACATGCGTTTGAGGACTGTGATGCCTGCACACTCGATAAAATATGGTGGACTGAAGGAGGATAGAGATGGCTAAAAGGACGTAACTCTGAGCTGTTCCTAGCCATAAAGGTGCTGTGCGCCAGATTCTTGTGTCCAATTCCGAGACGAGCAAGACAACCTTCCTGGCACCAACTCCTCCTACGTGAAATAAATCAACTCTTGGCAAAAGGTTTGATAGAGGTATCTTGGCATCTCAATTGTCTGCTGTCCAATATGACTGCCAACATGTTTGAAAACCCTGGATGGCAAAACCGGAGGGCTCGTTGTCGAACTGTCTTTTAAAGCGGAGTAAGAGAAAATATTTTGTTCTCTTGGCAGGTCAAGAATCCCATGTACAGCCATAAGCAATGCTACGAAATTGTTCGTAAATAATGATAAGCTGGATGAGCAGTTGGTGCATCTCCCTACTCGTATTCCTCATCGTCTTGGAGATGAACCCAACATCGTAGACCTTTTTCTAACTTCTAATCCTTCTCCTTATACTGTTAAACTCTTTCCTCCTCTGGGTTCCAAAACAATTTATTGTTTATGTTGTCCAAGAATGTTAAACTTATTTACAGGTGAGACGGGAGTTGAGTTTTTAAAAGAGTTGAATCTTACAAAGTTACTATAACCCTACCGGGAAATCCCATCCAGATTGACAAGAACATAGTCGAAAAGTTGAAGACAAGAAGCTACTCTAGAAACAAAAGAGGGCATATTTGAAATGAGTAGAAGAATGTAGAGTTGAGTCATCAGCATAAGAGTGAACAGAGTTAGAAGTGCAGTTGAGAAGATCGTTAGTTGAAGATAAAACAGAACCCTGAGGAATACCACAGTTGACAGAAAAGAAGGAAGAGGTAGCTCCATATACAAGTGCCGAAATGGAGCGATATGAGAGAAAACTAAACGAGAGGAATCAGAGAGAGAGGAAACCCAAAGGAAGGGAGCTTGGAGGACAATGACGCATGCCATACCCGGTCAAAATCCATGAATATGTCAAGCGCCACCACACAAAAATCCCTAAGGGCAGAAGACCATAGATCAGTAAGATGGGGAAGTATGTCACCAGTTGACCTCGAGCGTCGAAAGCCATTCTTATAATCTGAGAGAAAAGAATGAGACTCCAAA
>SEYY01018594.1:2500-5000 GCA_009176605.1 Armadillidium nasatum | reverse complement strand
CGCCTGATAGCGGTGAAGCTGCAGGTTTTTTTTTAAAAATTTTTTTTATTATCTAATGAAAATAAAACATTTGACATTACTGCATTATAATTACTAACCCCGCAA
Source organism: Armadillidium nasatum (assembly GCA_009176605.1). Taxonomy (NCBI): domain Eukaryota; kingdom Metazoa; phylum Arthropoda; class Malacostraca; order Isopoda; family Armadillidiidae; genus Armadillidium; species Armadillidium nasatum. Next base: position 4,895 of record SEYY01018594.1, on the reverse strand, counting down.
GCGTAATTTGCGTTGTTCAATTTGGGATACAAAAGCTGCTTTACTTATATTTTAAAGATGAACTTACATCGTTAACGTTGATAACATTCTTTTTAATAAGATTCCTTTTAGTTTATTAATAATAACATTCCTCATTTCCTTTTAGTTAGTTTCCTTCATCGCGCAGTAGCTGTCTTCGCTGCCGCTTGACCGTGGTAATATGTAGAGCTCAGCAGCTAATTAATATTCATGTCCTGTGTCTAATTGTTTGTTTTTAAACTCCTTGTGCTTCTTGAGGACTGACAAAGTGCTATTGTCCACTGCTCGAACATTGCAATTTATCCTGATGAGTATCTCTGCATTCTGTGGCAGAAATCGAGAGCGCGTGTCAGTAATCATGCGTTTACCAACTTTGAATTGTCATTCAGATGAAACGTTACTCAATGGTGCCGCGAGGATACGTTGAGCAACGTGAGACAGATTCAGAAAATCTTATTATCTTCCAATAATTGTTGTTCCTTTTTCGCTGATTTTAAAACTTTTTTGTTTCTGCAACTTTTTGCATTCTTCAAATACCTTCTACTGCAAATGAACACTCATTCCTTTGGTCGAACCGACTATTCAATTTGATGTTTGCAGTTGACGTATCTCTGCATGGCTTCTGTTGACAAACTGCAATGCTTTTCCCCGTGCTTTGCGGCTTAAAGTACTGCCAAAGGCACTTCTTAGCATTATATATATATATATATATATATATATATATATATATATATATATATATATATATATATATATATATATATATATATATATACTGTAAAAACAAACCTTTCTAATTCCTTTCTATAGAAAGGCTTAGTCTAATTTTTCATATTTCTATTTCTTAGAGCGGAATTATAAAGGCTATTCAGAATTTGGAAGACACTGGAGAGGAATTAGAGCGGTATTTATGGTTTTCGTCTATTGCCTTTCTAATGCCGTTCTATCAAAATATTTTCTCGACATTACATGCCACTCAAATGCCTTTCAAAATTCTTAATGAACGGCAAAGATTCGATTTTTTTAATGGCCTCTTTCAAAAAAAAAATAAATAAATAAAACATCATAAATAACATGAAAATCAGTCTTCTTTCCTGTAATTGGTTCCTATACTTCTGTTGCTAATACTCCTGTTGAAATAGTTAATTTCTTTATTCACCTCTTCACTTAATTCAATTCAGAATGACTATTGTCATCATCTTTTCCTTCCCTCAGGAATCTCATATCTATACCTGATGTTATATATGATCGGATGAATGGAATTGCGTCCTAATGAATGTGGTGACACTTAATGTATATAACTCTCTTCCTTCAGTTGTCCTACTCTTTTCATATTTATGTCTATCCTTCTTTCAAATCGTTCAGTATCAGTTGTTGATTGGGGACTTCTTCATTCCCTATTAATAGTGACGTTCATTAGAGGTTTGTCTCATCTCGTACCCTTTTCCTATATACTTTTCATTAACGATCTTCGTAGCTGTTTTTCTAGCCTTACCAATACCATGTTAAATACTTTAATTTACATCATAATTGTTTTATAGTTCTACTATACAAAAATAGTTTATTTGACAAAATACATTATAAATATTGATTAACATAAGACTTTCAGTTATGTAAGCATAGGTCTTTGGTGTCGGAATTGATCATTTTTAACCGATGAAGATATCAATACTAACAGAATTTGTTCGCTCCAATTTCAATCATCTACCATATATATATTATATAATATATCGGTATCGGTATCGGCATATTTTCCGATAGTATCGGTATCGGTATATATATATATCGGTATCGGTAGTAGTATCGGTTATATATATATATATATATATATATATATATATATATATATATATATATATATATATATATATATATATATATATATATATATATATATATATATATATAAAAGGTAGATGATTGAGCAAAAAAAAAAGAGAAAAAAAATCATTTTACAAAATATATTTCAAAATAATCTTCAACACATTCTCAGTGAATTACAAGCTTTAAAATTTCTCCAATTTGTAATTTGGAACTATTATGGAAGCTTAAGTGTTATATGAAAAGAATTATTATCCATGAAGGATGTCTTTTTTTATTTTATTTTTTATTATTTTTTATTTTTTTTTTTTAATTTCTTTGATTTAAATTAACTTTTCGCTGAAATTTGTAAATTGCCTTTAAAGTAGAGGTAATTGCTGTAATTGTAAAAAATTTTATAACCATTTTTATTTTTAAGTTCATTTATAAATTTTTATTTATTCAACCTTTGGAAACGCTCTGAATAATTATGTAATTCTTCATTCTCTTTTAACTCGTCTTTAAATAGACAAAGATTTGGAAATGCTTTTGTAACACATTTGACCTTTAAAAACTT
>SEYY01018593.1:120000-128371 GCA_009176605.1 Armadillidium nasatum | reverse complement strand
TAGGTCTCCCCCTACCTCTTGCATATTCAACTTGCGATATAAACACCTTTTCATCCAATATCCCATCATTCGTCCTATAAAAATACCCAAACCACCTCAGCATGTTCTATTCAGTTCTCTCAACCATACCCTTCCCCAGGCACATTGCTCTTTTATTCTCACATTCCAAATCTATCCCTTCTACTTATACCACATACCGCTCTCAGACCTTTAATTTCGGAAACCTCAACTTTCTTTTTTTCTCGCATTCAACAGCCACACCTTGCTCTCATACATTACAACCGGCTTGAGAGTTGGCAACCCTCAAACATTTTCTTCTTCACTTCTCTCGTCAACCTTTCTCTCTACCAAATATCTCTCAAGCCTTCCAAAACCTTCCCCTCTTCTCTTATTTTATAGCCTACTTCATCTCCATCACAAATATCTCGCCTCTCAAAATTCACATCCAGATAATTAAAAGAATTAACATATCACAATCTCTCCCTCTCCACCTTAATTTGCAGTTCATCTCCCCCCGCCTACAACCCTCTCTTCACTCTAACCATTTTTCATCCATAACACTTTACTTCTTCCTGCTTTCATCCTTAAGCCTAACTCATCACAACGTTTTACAAAGTCATTCACCTAAACCTTTAAACCCCCTTGTGTCTCAGACAAAAGTACGTCATCCTCATATAATAACACATTCACATTCCATATATCCTGTTGATACTTCATTCTCACTCTTTTACCTTCTCTTTCCATCAACCTCATTATTTTATCTATAAATAATTAAATAAACCAGGAGACATTACACAACCTTGTCTCAATACATTGTTCATCTCAAAAAATGCAGTTTCCATTCTATTTTTTCTCAAACACGCTCTACTATTTCTATAAAGTGATCTAATGTCCTCAATTATTTTCTCATCGATTTCATACTCCCTCAAAACCTCCCACAGTTTACTCTTATCCACCCTATCATAAGCTTTCTCTAAGTCCATACACATCACTTTTCACTTTTTCTATTTTTTTTTTTTTTATATATATATATATATATATATATATATATATATATATATATATATATATATTATATATATATATTATATATATATATATAATTTTGATAACCACTAAGATAAATCAACCAGTGGAATCATTATTTATAATTTTCATATCTGCTAATGATGTTATAATTTCGAGGAATCGAACCCGGGTCCAAAAGATGGAAGTGCGTTGTGTTGACCACTACTCCAATGATGGTTCAAAATGAAATAATCCAGAAACTTCTACTGACATAATCTCGCTAGTGAAAAGTCCCTTCAATATTTCACCGACCCCAACTTGGGCGTAGCGTCAACATGGACAGGTTCTATCCTGAATATAAACCGCAGTGCAAATTTTATAATTTTGAAAACCACTATGATAAATCAACCGTGGATTCATTATTTATAATTTTCCCTATCTGCTAATGATGTTATCATTTCGAGGAATCGAACCCGGGTCCAAAGATGGAAGTCCGTTGTGTGTTGAGCACTACTCCACTGATGGTTCAAATGAAATAATCCAGAACTTCTACCGACATATCTCGCCTAGTGAAAAGTCCTTTCAATATTTCACCGACCACAACTTGGGCGTAGCGTCAACATGGACAGGTTCTATCCTGAATATAAACCGCAGTGCAAATGTTATAATTTTAATAACCACTATGCTAAATCAACCGTGGAATCATTATTTAATAATTTTCATATCTGCTAATGATGTTATAATTTCAAGGAATCGAAGCCGGGTCCAAAAGATGGAAGTCCGTTGTGTTGACAGCTACTCCACTGATGGTTCAAAAGGATGTAATCCAGAACTTCTACTGACATATTGCCTAGTGAAAAGTCCCTTCAATATTTTCACGACTACAAACTTGGGCGTGGCGTCAACATGGACCAGGTTCTATCCTGAAAATAAACCGCAGTGCAAATGTTATAAATATTTGATAACCACTATGATAAATCAACCGTGGAATCATTATTTATAATTTTCATATCTGTTAATGATGTTATATTCAGGATAGAACCTGGTCCATGTTGACGCTACGCCCAAGTTGTGGTCGGTGAAATATTGAAGGGACTTTTCACTAGGCGAGGATATGTCAGTAGAAGTTCTGGATTATTTCATTTTTAACCATCAGTGGAGTGGCGGTCAACACAACGGACTTCCATCTTTTTGGACCCGGGTTCGATTCCACGAAATTATAAACATCAAATTAGCAGAATATGAAAATTATATATATATATATATATATATATATATATATATATATATATATTATATATATATATATATATATATATATATATATATATATATATATATTGGATAAAATAAAATTTTAAAGTCACTAAAACTTATTGGAAAAGCAACGTTTTCTCAAGACTGTGATCCTTCATTCAGGGCTGAGAAATATCAATGAAATGAAATTTTCAGCCAAGTGGCAGCGATTCTGGCTATATCATCCAGTATTCATATATATATATATATATATATATATATATATATATATATATATATACATATATATATATATATATATATATATATATATATATATATATATATATATATATATTTAAATATATATAATATACTATATATATATATATATATATATACTATATATATATATATATATATTGCATGCACACAGGTGCACATGCTTACACGTATGTGTAAGTTATTCATGAGTTTTTATATTCAAATTTTAGAAGAAGCGACTTAATTAAATAATCAAAATGATGAATGAAAGAAACCCAAAATCTGATGTAAGTTTAACGAAGAGTTTTTTTACTTATTTATTTATTTATTAATTATTTATTTATTTATTTATTTATTTATTTATGTATTTATTTTCAAACTAATTTATTTATCTATTTATTTATTTATTTATTTATTTGTTTATTTATTTATTTATTTTCAAACTTTTTATTTATTTTTTATTTATTTATTTATTTATTTATATATTTATTTATTTATTTATTTAATTAATTATTTATTTGTTTATTTATTTATTTATTTTCAAACTTAGTTATTTATTTATCTATCTATTTATTTTTTTATTTATTTATTTTCCAACTAATTTTGTAAAGAAAAGAAAATTTGTTTTTATCGAGTGTAATGATTCGAAAAGTTTAAATAGATTGTTGGGCAATTTTATTTCCATGCAACATTTACGACCAAAATTCTTCTATTCTAATATTAATTATTGAAGCTGCTTTACCGTATTTGATTATTTTTAATTTATATTTAAATATTTAAATACTGATTTTTTAAATTTTTACATATATTTTTCATTGGTTGTAACTGTTTTATTTACATAGGTTTTTAATAATTTATTTCTATTTATAAAGATTTTTAATTATTTAAATTTGGTCTTAAAATATTTAAGTATGTTTTATTATTTTTTTTCCTAACTTCATATATTCTCAACATTTTTATTACTATCATTTGTTTTCCTATATTTAAATAATTTTTAATCATGTATCGGTCTTTATCTATTTACACAGGTTTTAAATAATTAAATCGTCTTTCAATTACTCACGTCTGTTTTTCAAGGACTTAAATAAAAAAATATCAGCAGGGGGATTTTAACAAGTAATCGGTATTATATATATATATATATATATATATATATATATATATATATATATATATATATATATATATATAATTTTAAAGTCTGCTATAACTGGGAATCGAACCAGCGACCTCTTGGATGGAAAGCAAACGCGCTACCGGTCGAGCTATAACAGTACAAAAGACTAACAGCGCTGGGAAGTCACAAGAAATACCTTTCAAGCAGATTCCCGAACGAGCCCCTCTCGACTGCACTTTGACACGGCTCTATCCCACTTTCTATAGTGGATTTTAAAAGATTTGATATATATATATTTATATATATATAATATTATATATATATATATATATTATATATATATATATATATATATATATATATATATATATATATATAATATATATATATATATATATATATTATATATATATATATATAAATATAATATATATATATAATATATATATATATATATATATATATATATATATATATATATATATATATATATATATATATATATATATTATATATATATATATATATATATATATATATATATATATATATATATATATATATATATATATATATATATATATATATATATATATATATATATATATATATATATATATATATATATATATATATATATATATATATATATATATATATATATATATATATATATATATATATATATATATATATAATATATATATATATATATATATATAATATATATAATTATATATATATATATATATATATATAATAAAAATATATATAATAATATTGATATATATAATATATATAATATATATATATATATATATATATATATATATATATATATATATATATATATATATATATATATATATATATATATATATATATATATATATATATATATATATATATATATATGTATATATATATATATATATATATATATATATATATATATATATATATATATATATATATATATATATATATATATATATATATATATATATATATATATTATATATATATATATATATATATATATATATATATATATATATATATATATATATATATATATATATATATATATATATATATATATATATATATATATATATATATATATATATATATAGTGTCAAATTATTTTCCGAAGTGTTATTTGTTTGACTAGACTTAGATTGGAACGATAATTGTTTACAGATATCGATTTCCTTTTAAGCAAATTCCGAGAAAATTTTCCTTCAAATTTTTTTTTCTTCTTTTTCTCTTCTTTTCTTTATTCGAAAAGTAATTGGCAATTAAAAGTATTCTGAAAAAAAATTTTTTTTTTTTTTACTTACTCTTTTGCAAAAACGTCAATTTTTTAAAATTTCTAAACCTTAATAAAAGGAAAATATTAATAGGAAATAAGTAGATATTAATTGAGGTCAAGGATAAAAATATAAAATTTTCAAATAATGTTGTTATATATACTTAGCTAAAATGCTCTTCTGAACTCTCTCGTCGCAAAACTCCTGCATTGAGAAGGATTCGTGCGACACGCCTTTCTACAGTCTCATTCTTTTTCTGTCCAACTCTCAGACCCCAGACTTAACTCTTATGTTCAATCTTACACGTACTCTTCTGGTAAAGTCTGAAATACACTCCCTTTATCTGTTTTCTACACTTCCTTTGACTTGTAAACTTTTAAACGTCGGTCATTAGCTACCAGATTTGCGACTATTCCCAAACTCTGGTGGAAATTGGTAGACCTCCGGTCTTTCCCCACCAGAGGAGATATATAATAATATATAGTATATATATATATATATATATATATATATATATATATATATATATATTATATATAATATATATATATATATATATATATATATATATATATATATATATATATATATATATATATATATATATATATATATATATATATATATATATATATATATATATATATATATATATATATATATATATATATATATATATATATATATATATATATATATATATATATATATATATATATATATATATATATATATATATATATATATATATATATATATATATATATATATATATATATATATATATATATATATATATATATATATATATATATATATATATATATATATATATATATATATATATATATATATATATATAATATATATATATATTGGGAGGGAGAGGGAGATTGAGAAGGAGAGGTAGAGGGGAGAAGGGAGAAGAAGAATTTTTATTCCAACTTATAAAAGGATGAGGGCAGTAAATAAAGCAAAAATAAAAACATATTATTTAAAGGAGAATGAATGCAAAGGGAAGCTTCAATTTTTGCAAACATATTTACTCTCGTGAAAGCTAAATCATTATTATTCTTATTATTTTTAATTATTATTATTTTTATTATTATTATGTTATTATTAATTTTATTATTAATATTATTGTCATTTTTATTATTATGTTATTATCTTTATAATTATTAGTATTATTATCATCATAATTATAGTATTATTATTTTTATTATACTATTATCTAATTATTATTATCATTTCTAATCTGATTATTATTTTTATCTTTATTTTTATGATTATCATTATTATTATTATTTTTATTATTATTATTACTTATAATTATTATTATTTTATTTTATTATTATTATTATTATTATTATTATTATTATTATTATTATTATTATTATTATTATTATTATTATTATTATTATTATTATTATTATTATTATCTAACAATGATAGAGAATTCCTGTATTCCCTTGAGGGGAAACCAAAACTCGTTTATATCATATTATATATATATATATATATATATATATATATATATATATATATATATATATATATATATATATATATATATATATATATATATATATATATATATATATATATATATATATATATATATATATATATATATATATATATATATATATATATATATATATATATATATATATATATATATATATATATATATATATATATATATATATATATATATATATATATATATATATATATATATATATATATATATATATATATATATATATATATATATATATATATATATATATATATATATATATATATATATATATATATATATATATATATACAGAGAGAGAGAGAGAGAGTGGGTTTATCTGGGAGGAGGGTGTACGGTTAACGGAGGATACATGTAAGTGGAAAAGAGTGGCAAGTTTTATTAGTATTAGTAATGAATGTAGCTTATTCATTAAAAGTTATATATAAAACTCAGTATTATTTTTATTTTATTACAAAAGTAAAAATATTATATAAAATAATTTTTTAAACATAAAAAAATTATTAATATCTACATAAATAATATATTTTTAAAAAAATAACATAAAAATAGATTTTATAATAAGTTATATAAATAACATTAATATTAAAAAAAATGTATGTTTTAAAATATAAAATAATAATGTTATTTTTAAATATAAGATATTGTTTTTGTATTATTATTGTTTTATGCATTAATTTTGGCGCAATTTCATTTGTTAATTTTATAACAATTTTATTAACTTATTATATTATTATTACTAAATCTTTTTAAACATAACGAACATTTTAAATTCATTTTATTATTACGTGTTTATTTATAACTAATTTTAAATAAACAAATACTTATTTTTATTTTTTTTTTTTTTTTTTAAAAAAACAATAAATAATAATATATATATATATATATATATATATATATATATAATATATATATATATATATATATATATATATATATATATATATATATATATATAATATATATATATATATATATATATATATATATATATATATATATATATATATATATATATATATATATATATATATATATATATATATATATATATATATATATATATATATATATATATATATATATATATATATATATATATATATATATATATATATATATATATATATATATATATATATATATATATATATATATATATATATATATATATATATATATATATATATATATATATATATATATATATATATATATATATATATATATATATATATATATATATATATATATATATATATATATTTATATATATATATATATATATATATATATATATATATATATATATATATATATATATATATATATATATATATATATATATATATATATATATATATTATATATATATATATATATATATATATATATATTATATATATATATATATATATATATATATATATATATATATATATATATATATATATATATATATATATATATATATATATATAATCGAACTTTTTTTTTTTTTTTTTTGAAAATATATTAAGAATATAATAAAAAATTATTTTTAAGAATATGAAAAAAAAAAATTTTTTATTCTCTTCTTAATTAATTATAATTAAGAAATTTCAATCAGTCTGATCATTAGTTAAGAAAAAGTAATTAAATTAAATTTATTATTGAAAGTATATAATTTAAATTAAAATTTAACTTTTTGATTTTCGATATAATTAATCTGAAGTAATTTATTAAAGAGAAAATTTTCAAGAAAAAGAAGTTATTGAAAAATATTACTATGATTAATTATAAAGTAATTGAACTGACATTAAGCTATTGTTATTATTATTATTATTATTATTATTATTATTATTATTATTATTATTATTATTATTATTATTATTATTGCTATTATTATTA
>SEYY01018593.1:112500-115000 GCA_009176605.1 Armadillidium nasatum | reverse complement strand
GCATTAGCTCTTGCCATAAATGAGAAAACCAAAGCAATATATATATATGTATATGTATATATATATATATATATATATATATATATATATATATATATATATATATATATATATATATATATATATATATATATATATATATATATATACTATATATATATATATATATATATATATATATATATATATATATATATATATATATATATATATATATATATATATATATATATATATATATATATATATATATATATATATATATATATATATATATATATATATATATATATTATATTTCAAATTCCGTATATCGGGACATGTCTGCTATTAACGACCTGATTTCCGGTATTTCCCAATTCTGGTGGGTTTAGTAGGCTTCTCAGCGTTTCACAGTTTTCACATTTAAATTTTGATGAACATTTTCGACCTTCTCGTACAAAAATGTTTTTAGAAATTTACGCCTGTTGCATTTTTTTTTTTTTTTTTTTTTTTTTTTTTTTTTTTTTTTTTTTTTTTTTTTTTTTTTTTTGTTGGCATTTTAGAGAAAGCATTGACCTGACACATTTATTTCATATTTTTTGTCCAGATACATCTAAGATTTATATAAAGACCCCACAGGTCAAATGGTTGAGAATACAAAAAATTACCCTAAACAATTCTATCTACTCAAAAAATTTTAAATAGATGGTACAAACGCAAAAAGAATATTTGAGGTAATTTTCAACCTTGACAAAATTTTTGAAATAAATAATCTATACGAAGAAATTTTAAATTTTTTCAAATTGCTTAGAGGGGATACAAACCTAAAACTTTATTTAGAATACTTCCAAATGTTATTGTCTTGTTTTTTCAAAACAAAGACACTTACTCTTAATCCTTATCTAAAAGACAAACAATTACAGCTACATATAAACTCTTAATATCGAAATTTTAAGAATTTTCAGAAAATTTCACACTTAATTAACGGAAGAAAATTTTTAAAAAAATTAATGAAAATTTAAATTTCAAAAACTGCTATCAAATTATTCAGTTTGAAATTGCACATTTTTCTAATCAATTATTTAAATAAATAAAATTAATTAGTTATTGTTATTTTACTTATTTACAACACGTCAGTTTTAAATTTAAGTATTGCTCTAAAAACTATTATTTTAGAGTGTTAATAACGTTACAAGTTCTCCCTACTCGCAATAATTCAAATTAGTTTTTTTTTTTATTTTTTTATTTTTTTTTTGAATTAATTGTATTAATTGTTGAGTTCTTCAATAACTTCTTAAAAGAATAGAAAATAAAATATATAAATATATATATATATATATAGTATATATATATATATATATATATATATATATATATATATATATATATATATATATATATATATATATATATATATATATATATATATATATATATATAATATATATATATATATATATATATATATATATATATATATATATATATATATATATATATATGAAAGGAATAAAGGATGCATTATAGAGACGTAGTTCGAATTGGATCAATACATAAATTGAAAAAGTATTAATTTTATGAAGCACTTACTTAAAAAAGAGATAAAAACTGCAATGAATTAAAATGCTTTACTCCCATTACGATATTTTTTCAAGTGATACAAAAGTGTTTTAACTTACTTTATTCTTTTCATTTGCATTTATTAGAATTTGGTTATATATATATATATATATATATATATATATATATATATATATATATATATATATATATATATATATATATATATATATATTATATATATATATATTGTTCTGTTCTAATGCATGGTCTTATTTCTATCTTAATTTCTGCAGTATTTTCGATTTTAATTTTAATTTCAACTTTGTTGATCATCATTTTTCCTTCTTTAGATCTCACCATTTATTATTAACTGAAATTAACACTTTTATTCGTTCAAGACTATCCGTCTTACATATCGAAAGCTTTTGACAGAGTCTGGCACAAAGCTTTGCTTTCCAAACTTTCCCTCTTTCGGAAACTACCTTTCTCTGTGAGACATTCTCTCTAATTTACTTTCCGGTCCAGCTGCAGCAGCTGTTAAAGACACCCACAGTTCATCCTCTTAATCTATTATTAGTGATATTCCTCAGGGATCTGTCCTCTACCCAGCACTTTTTCTCTAATTTTCATTAACGACCTTCTCTCTATTACTTCATCGACTATCTACTCCTACGAAGATGAATCCACCCTTTTCAATACTTCTTTCACTTAGAAAGACCACCCCTCCCAACATTAGTTAATAGACGCAAGCAGGATAGCCTTGGAGTAACTGAACTCCAATGAATCTTGTATTTCAAATTGAGACAAAGAAAACATAGCTGTTTTCAAAGCCTCATAAACTCAATTCCTCCATCTCTCTACTCGACACAATCTTCCACACAACTATGATAGCTCCTTCGAAAACACAAAACTCAAACCTTCATCTAATATTCTCGTTGTTTCTTTTTCTCGTGAT
>SEYY01018593.1:97500-100000 GCA_009176605.1 Armadillidium nasatum | reverse complement strand
TTCAAGTCACGTCCCCCGATTAGGTCAAGAGCAAAATAAAACTGTAAAGAATGTCAAGAACCTTTTTCGACAAGAATTAAAATTGTAACCTGATAAGGAAGTTAATTGATTAAAGATTTTAGAAAAATTCTTACAAGAAAAAGATTTTCTTTAATCTCAAAAGAAAGATTTTCTTTTAATTCAAAACACTCTTGATTACTTTATCTTTAATGATTCTTACATTAAAACTCTTCCTTTTAAAAAAGGGTTTTGGAAATAATAACTTTATTAATTTTTATTTACTTTTATGAAAAAATTTACTTTTAAAAAAAATAAGAATAGGTTTCAAATAATTTAATTTCTTTTTATATATGTATAATAATAAAGCTAAATATTACTTCAGTTATTTTAATATATTCTTTTAGCTTTATTATTATTATCATTATTTTTATTATTATTATTATTATTATTATTATTATTATTATTATTATTATTATTGCTATTTTTATTATTATTATTATTATTATTATTATTATTATTATTATTATTATTATTATTATTATTATTATTATTATTATTATTATTATTATTATTATTATTATTATTATTATATTATTATTATTATTATTATTATTATTATTATTACTATTTTTATGATTACTATTGTTGTTATTAATTATTATTATTATTAAAATTATTATTATTATAATTATTATTATGATTATCATTATTACTGTTGTTGCTGTTCTTATTTTTATTAATATTTTATTGTTTAAATAATAATAAGTATTTATACTATTCAATAAATTTGAAATAAAAGATCAAAGAGATTAAATGAATTTTATTTTTATAATTATGATATAATTATTTTATAAACGTATGAATAAAATCAAATTAATTGATTCTGATATTTTATTTCAAGTTTAAAAATCAGTTTTCATTTTTCTTTTTTTTTTTTTTTTTTTTTTTTTTTTTTTTTTTTTTTTTAAATTAAATATCTCTGTTGGAGAATTATTTGACACTTGCGAGAAGAATATCTTCAAGCATTCATGAAATATGGATTTTCATTTGAAGATCTGTCTTCCTAGTTATCATATGGCAGTTATCTCTTTTAGGATATTAAGAAATTTTTTAATTAACTTATAAATCGATTTCCTTCTTATCTGATAATTCATATTCAAATTCATTACTATTATTAGTGCGAATGTTAATTTGTTCATCTATTTAATTTTTTAAATATTTTTTATCTCTTAAACTAAATTTGTCTTTCTTTAATTAAGGGTTTTTTTTTCTTCAGAAGTCTGAGCTTCGAAATTTGCATCATTCATTTTAATTAAATTATGTAAAAAAAAAGTACAAAAATTGAGATTGTCAGATGTTCAAAAAATAGGAGAAATGAAAGAGGATGCAATAAACAGAGCAAACGAGAGAGAGAGAGAGAGAGAGAGAGAGAGAGAGAGAGAGAGAGAGAGAGAGAGAGAGAGAGAGAGAGAGAGAGAGGGAAATTTGTGATAGATGATTTTCTTTGATTTCTATTAATGAAGAAAACAAGAAGACATTCCCCATACTAATGTAAATTGATTTCCCTCTTCTCCTTTGGCTAATTTTAAATAGATTACTCTGATGACAAACAGAAAATGATGATAATGACAAATTTCTTCCTGCATCTCATTTTCTTCTAATTATTAAAGTTGAATTCAAAATGATCACAGAATAATAGATTCCATGAATATGGAAACCACAATAAAATAAACCGCAAGTATTATTTAAGTAGTAATGAGAAAAATAAGGCCAATTCTATTATAATCTCAAATCCGATCTAACCTTAATCTCTCAGGTGAGCACAGACGGAGGTTTTAAAGAGAGACAGATTAAATTCTGCTGGAAAAAACAGATGATGGCAGAGAGTTCCATAGAATAGAAGTTGCTGGAAGTAAACAGTTTTCCCTTTTAATTTTAAAGGAAATTAAATGCTAATCACAATAGAAGTATCTCCTTCAATCAGAAATATGAATTCAATATAAAAATGATACAAAAGTGAATCTTCAATTGAATGATCAGATAATCATCAGAAAAATGTTCTCTGAATTGCATAATTTAATATAATAATAATTATCAGAAAATTATACTAATTCAATAACTTATATGGAATTTTTCTGTTTTCTCTACCATATATATATAATATATATATATATATATATATATATATATATATATATATATATATATATATATATATATATATATATATATATATATATATATATATTTCGTATAGTCTTTTACAAGTATCCCTGCTGCGTTCTTTGAATGTTATAGAGAGGAAAACTTTCATAACTCATACGATCAACGAAGCGGGTTATTTATTATCTTTTTTTTTTTTTTTTTTTTTTTTTTTTTTTTTTTTTTTTTGTAAAAAATGCAAATTTTAGTTCTCGCCTCAAAATGTCAAAAGGAGGAGAATAAATGGAAAAAAAAATTGAAAAATATTTAATATGCAAATAGGTGAATGAAAAAATGA
>SEYY01018593.1:90000-92500 GCA_009176605.1 Armadillidium nasatum | reverse complement strand
ATATATATATATATATATATATATATATATAGTGGAGAGATAGAGTGCGTGATTATATCGTAAAATATTTTAATAAAAACATTTCACGACACATTATAAAAAATTGTTTACAAAAATTTCTGCCAAAAAAAAAAAAAAAAGAAAATCCGCAAACTTTCCTCTCTTTATGATGTTCAGGAATTATTTTCATGTACACATTTATGTTTACATAAATACCTATGAAGTATGTAATTCTCATCTTTATATAATGGAATATTATAATGTTAAGCATCTTTATACTCTCTTGAAAAATTAGTAACTTTAATTAAATTTAAATTTTATTCTTTCATTTTATTTATTTAGTTAGTTATTTATATTAAATAGTGTAGGAGATGGAGGAAGGGGAAAGGGAGAACTTTTAAATTGAGAAATAATATATTTTACTCTATGTTAACAAATCCTTTTCCTTGATTATTTCCCAGAATTTAGTTTTCAATCTTACTTTTTACTGATTCTCTCGTTTCTCACTCAATCCATTCTGGTCTTTCCTGCAATAGCCCTAAGAACGTTCATTTCTGTCGTATGATTTTATTTTCATCTCTCGTTGTCATCCTCCAGGTCTCTGCCCCATTCTACAAAAATGGTGCCAGAACTCATTCAATAGCGACCCTTTTCATCTCCACTCCCATATATATGTCTTTTAAGAGAGGGTACACCTCCCTTACTATTCTACCATATTGTTCTGTTCTGCTTGTTATCTCCAGCTAATCTCCACTTCCTCCAAGATATTTATATCTTTCCATATTTTTTATTTTTTTTCTCTCAATCTCCACCATCAACTCCTCTCCCTCCTCTCGAATCACTATCATTATCTCTGTTTTATCAATATTTATACTTTTACCGGCTTCTTTTAATTTGTTTGAGAAACATATTACCACCTTTTTTAGTTTATTTCCTTCTTCGACCCAACAGGCCTGATCATCTGCGTACGTAATGTTATCTCCGTCAAAGTTCTGAACTTTTTCCCTCACTTTTCTTATTACTTCATCCAAATATGCCCAAACAAAATGGGCGACAAAACGCTACCCTGCTTTACTCCAGTCATTATACTAAACCATTCCTTGTTCTCATATCCCGTTCTAATGTTACATTCATTGTTTTTATATGTACTCCAAAGTATTTCTCTGCCTTCCTCTCACCCCATACACTCTCTCCATAGTTCATCATTGCTTTCCTCAAGGTATTGAATTAAATGCTCTTTTAGATCAATGAAAATAATATACATCTTTTTATTGTACTCCCATGCCTTTACCTTCGTCATTCTTAATGCAAACGTAAGATCTATGTTACTCTCATTTCTTCGATAACCATATTGGTGAACATGTTGGTGCTCTACCGCTGTTCTCAATCTTTTTTCTAGTATTCTCTCATAGGCTTTAGCTAGGTGGTGCATTAAAGATATGCCTTAATAATTTTTACAGCCTCCCTTATCTCCTTTGCCCTTGTATATAGGTATTATTATTTTCCTCCCAACATTTTAGTACCCTACTATTCCTCCAACATTTGTTAAAAAATCTCAGGACTGCGTCTTTCAATCCTTATCCTAACTCTTTATTAGTTTTATAGGTATGCCATCTTTCATTTTCTTTCAAAGCTTCCTCCAGCTCTTCTCTTGTAATGTCCTCCTACTCAATACTACTAGCCCATATTCTCTCCCCTAATCTTTCTTCTACGTTTAGCAAATTCACTAAAATACTCTGTTCATATCTTCTTTTTATCTATATTGTCCTATTCCTCAACCACCCTCTTATCCTCATCATCTTCTGTCTAGGCACTCTTCTCACTTCCTTATCCCACCATGGTGTATGTCTTTTTTAGTTCCTCCTATCTATCTTGTACCAGGAGTTTTCTCTGCTACTTTTATCACAACATTCTGCTCTCATTAACTATTCCCCATTTTTACTTTTTTACCCACATATTCTTGCTTTTTACTTTGTTTTTTTTTCAGTGTCTGTAACTTGATTGCACTCCTCTCCTCCGTCATCTCCAGACTTTCGATCCTTATTCGTAAATCGGCCACTAATAGTCTTTGATCATTTTTACCATTCTTCTATCCGATGAGATGATATAATTAATGACCGATCTTAGATCAAAACTTATTGCATTTTTATTCCATCTATATTTAATAAATTTATGAGAATCTCTCTGCTTGTAAAAGCCGTTCATGATTTTCAAGCCTTTCCTTATACAGAAGTACAACAGAACCTCTCTCTCAGAACCTCTCTCTCAGAGTTTCTTATCTTCTCTCCATATAGTCTCAACACTCTCAATTTCATCTCTTCTTCCCACTCTAGCACTAAAATCTATAGTAATATATCAATAGTAATTCTCCCTTCAATAATAATAATAATAAAAATAATAATAATAATAATAATAATAATAATAATAATAATAATAATAATAATAATAATAATAATAATAATAATAATAATAATAATAATAATAATAATATAGAATATAT
>SEYY01018593.1:75000-77500 GCA_009176605.1 Armadillidium nasatum | reverse complement strand
TAACTTGTAAAGGTTCGCATCCTTCAGCAATGGATAAAAAAAAAACTGCACATCTGCATATTTAATAATTCTCTCTGTGATGTTGCTATTCACAGCTCCTCCTCTCTCGAATACATTTCCAAGATACTTAACAAATTCACCCTTTTCTATGCAAGTTCTAACGATTATAATATTTGGTCCTTCCTCATCTCTCTCTCTCTCTCTCTCTCTCTCTCTCTCTCTCTCTCTCTCCTTATCCACGTGATCACGGTTTTCTCCTTATTTATAATCAGACCAGCCACTTCAGTAATAATGATAATAATAATAATAATAATAATAATAATAATAATAATAATAATAATAATAATAATAATAATAATAATAATAATAATAATTAAAATTACGATAAATTCTTAATACTTTAAGTGTATAAATGGTAAAATAATTTTAAGTAAAACCAATTTTATTTGTTTACTTATCACTAACTCAATTCTATATTATTATTATTATTATTATTATTATTATTATTATTATTATTATTATTATTATTATTATATTATTATTATTATTATTATTATTATTATTATTATTATTATATTATTATTATTATTATTATTATTATTATTATTATTATTATTATTATTATTAATTTTTTTTTTTTTTTTTTTTTATTATTTTCCTACTATTATTATTAGTAGTAGTAGCAGTAGTAGTAGTAGTGGTAGTACTTTAATTAATAATACAACACTCAATGAGTAAAAGGCAAAGAAAAGAAGTGAAGAAATCGAGGAATTTTTGAAAGAGAAGAAAAAGTTTTTAGAGTCTCAGGCAAAATGAAGTTAGGCCATATTTCACTCTTCTCAATTTTTCAATTTACTTATTTTATTATATATATATATATATATATATATATATATATATATATATATATATATATATATATATATATATATATATATATATATATATATATATATATATATATATATATATATATAATATATATATATATATTGCACCATATCCCGCAGCATGCAGGGTGGTGTCGACTGCAGAAAGTTTTCCCATTCCTGAAATTGTATGTGGGAAGAGAGAAAAAAACTGGTTAAAAGGGTTCCCACCCTCAGGAACCATGCGAAGAACTATTCTTCATTTGACTTGACTGCGACGAAATAATTATCCTTTAATGACCAGAAGTTACCTCTATCTAAACGTTAAATGTAAAATTTTACATTTAACTGCCAAAAGTACTTTGGATCAAAAGATGTGTTGCTTCACAAAAAAAGTAATTTTAATGATTTTCTTTTAATTTACTTTCAAAAAATTACTGAAATATTATGACGAAAAATCAAAAAAATTTCATCATTGGCCAATATCTTTCTTCATGCATATTTCTATAAACAAACTTTTTTTTTCTTCTCCTCTCTTCTGATCTTCTCATCTCTTCTCTTGTGACTTCCTTATGATGTTCCTAACTTTTCTTCTTCCCATCTTCTTACAAGCACATCCACCTTCGACGGCAGTCGAATCATATATATATATATATATATATATATATATATATATATATATATATATATATATATATATATATATATATATATATATATATATATATATATATATATATATATATATATATTTCAATTTGGAACGTTGTATTCATGTAATTATTATTTATATTAATTATTAGAGCTTAAAAATAACACCAATTTTTGTAAAAAAAAATTGTTATTCTTAGAATATCGATTAATAAGGTTACATATTTTAAATCATCTTTAAATATTTATTTAAACAAAATCATTAAAAAAATACTTTCCAAAAAAACTTTTAAAAGGAAACGTGAAATCAACCTAACCTTCAAGGTTAAGAGACTGTTTAGTTCAAGGTAAGGTCTGTTAGAATACGGAAAAATCGCTTCCTTTTTGTTGATTCTATAGAAAATTTCCGCCAGAAACGATTGTTCTCTAGTGTTTATATATCACAGACTCAAGTTGTACTGTATAGACTCGCTTCGGTGAAATCTTCTAATTAAGCTGAGGAGGTCAAAGTGTTGGATAAAGAGACGTCAGACGAGAGAAAGGTCTTTTCTCTCAATCATAGTTAGGAGAAACGAAGTTGTACTGAATAGACTCCGTTTTTCCTTAACTACGATTGAAAGAAAAGAATTCTCTCGCCTGACATCTCTTTATCCAACACTTTGACTTCCTCAGCTTAATTAGAAGATAAATCTAACTCTGATGTAAGGAAATTCCATTAAAATTATTTACTTCATATTCACTTCAAAAGCAAGCAATTTTAATTCATTAAAACCTAACTGTTGAAAATAAACTTAATTATAAATCTATCAGTATAATGAAATTTCAGACACACACACACATATATATATATATATATATATATATATATATATATATATATATATATATATATATATATATATATATATATATATATATATATATATATATATATATATATATATATATATATATATATATATATATATATATATATATAT
>SEYY01018593.1:60000-62500 GCA_009176605.1 Armadillidium nasatum | reverse complement strand
ATAAAGCATGCCTTATCCCATGGGAATCACATTAAAAATGAAACTCATCTGGAATTTAAAAGTGAGGAACGCCATTTCCATTCTTTAAATATAAGTATTCATAATATCAACGTGGAAAAAAAAAAAAAAAAAAAAAAAAAAAAAAAGCAAACTCCATCCAAACTTCTTGTAACATTGGTGATTAACTTTTTATTTTAGGTGTTCTATGTATGTATGTATGTATTATGTATGTATGTATGTATGTGTGTATGTATGTAATGTCAAGTTCTAACTAAAATTTACTCCTGGTTCCTGTATAAATTTATAAAAGTTACCTAATCAAACCTCAAAGATAAACAATAAGTATTATTGAATAAAAATGGTAGTTAATTACTATTTAACCATATTTGGAATGGAACTACCATTAATAATCATATGATTAGTACTTTATGCAAGAATAAGTGGTATCTCTGATTAATTTTAGCATTGTGATAATGAATTATACTTCTATCTGAAAAATATATGTAAATAAATATAGTTAATTCTTTGGATCCTTCTTGTCAACCTTTTGATACTGATCAAGCAGACAAATTAATATACTACTATATGTATAACACCAAAGATATTTATGGTACAGATGACGGAACCTCATTAATAGACATGAAATCTAGGCTATTGGTAATTATAAGATTTGAATTACACAATGCTAAAGCAACTTTATCGAAAAATTCTACCGATTTTTTTTTTTCAGAAGGCCACCACTCACGGGCAGAGCCCTTCAATAAATAAAATCTGAATAAGGGAAATGAGATTGAAATATAGAGGCAAAATCTCGAAGTAAATTGAAAGTAAATTATTTAAATGCGATCATTTAATTAATTAGAGAGAAGAGAGAGTAAAAAGCTCTTGATATATTCCCTAATAGAAGGTAAAAGTAGGAAATAAAAAACAAAAATAATATGAAGGTTATCAATATTTAGAGAAAAGGAAACCGTGGTCCAATCAAAAACTGTCGAAATTGAACAACTTGAGGGCAAAGCTAGTTTTAAGTAAAGGGAAGAAAAATAACAGAAGGAGAATGTAGTAAAAGGGGGGGCATGACATACCTTCGTAAAAGTTTTCAAATCGACTTAAAAAAGTGCTAATATTATTATACTGACATGGTATATATATATATATACTATATATATATATATATATATATATAGTATATACTATATATATATATATATATATATATATATATATATATATATATATATATATATATATATATATATATTATATATATATATATATATATATATATATATATATATATATATATAATATATATATATATATATATATATATATATATATATATATATATATATATATATATATATATATATATATATATATATATATATATATATATGTGTGTGTGTGTGCATGAAAACAACTTTTATCATTTATTTTTCTTAAATGTCTCTTTCGAAAAAAATTTAAAAATAATCCGAGTTAAATTGCAAAAGCCCAAAATTTTGCATCTTTAAGATTTTGAATTTTGATGAAAACTCACCCAACCAAAGCCTAACGAAGTGCAGCACCACTGAAGGGGAAACTGTGTTAACACTACGAAAGTTCTGTTTCAAATACTTTAATAAGTTGAATTATTAATCTCTCTTAACTATTTTCTTTTGTTTTTTTTTTAAGTTATTTACTCTTATTTAGTTAAATTTTATTCTCCTGTTTCTAAATACTATACACATATATATATATAATATAATATATATAATATATATATATATATATATATATATATATATAATATATATATATATATATATATATATATATATATATATATATATATATATATATATATATATATATATATATATATATATATATATATATATATATATAATAAATATATAATAATATAGTATATATATATATATATATATATATATATATATATATATATATATATATATATATATATATATATATATATATATATATACAATATACAGTATATTAGGTGTTATTGAAGAAATTAAGAACTTGGAATTTGAAATAAATGATCAGCTATATTTTGTTTGTGAGTTACATTGCCAGTCAATGTTAATTTAGCTGATTGGCTGTTCAAAAATATATTCACAGTTTTTATTTCATTTTTCATTTATTTATGATTTGAATCTTAGAGAAATTAAATTTATATTATATGTAAATATCATTACCTCTTTCAATAAGAAATTCTTCAACTGACCTTCAAATTAATTAAACAGTTCTTAAATTAATTAATATCTCGTCCACAAAAACACCAAACACACAATATATATATATATATATATATATATACAAATATATATATATATATAATATATATATATATATATATATATATATATATATATATAATATATATATATATATATATATATATATATATATATATATATATATATATATATATATATATATATATATATATATATATATATATATATATATATATATATATATATATATC
>SEYY01018593.1:0-2500 GCA_009176605.1 Armadillidium nasatum | reverse complement strand
GACCTGTAGTATGGCAACGAGAGATGAAAATAGAATAAAGACATTGGGAATGAATGTTCTAAGGGCCATTGCTGGAAAGACCAGAATGGATTGGGTGAGAAACGAGAGAATAAGAGAATATGTAAAGGCAAGATCTATGATTAACAAAATAGATGCATCAAAGTTGAGATGGTGGAGACATGTGGAGAGAATGCAGGAGGGGAGATTCGATAAAAGGAGATTGGAGTATAGGCCTAAGGGCACTAGAAAAAGATTAAGATACAGTAAAAGTTTTAAGTACTCAGTGGAAGACAGGATAAGAAGACTTCAGATACTCCAGAGAGAATTAATGGATGGTCGTGTTCTGGAGGACAGAGAAAGGTGGAATGCGATGCTCCCGACTGACGGGCTAACGAGCCTACTCTGGGAATGTATGTAAGACGTAATATAATATAATATATATATATATATATATATATATATATATATATATATATATTATATATATATAATATATATATATATATATATATATATTATATATATATATTATATATATATATATATATATATATATATATATATATATATAATATATATTATATATTTTATATATATATATATATTATTATTATAATTTTTAAGGAAACTTTTCAGATGCACTTGTTCTTTTAATCTTGAAAAAACAAAAACAAAAACAAAAAAACTTAATGAAAATCAGAGAACTCGAATAACTGATAATGTCAAATAAAAGGTTTATTTATATTAGATGGTAATAATTATTACCTAGACACTTATGAATCTTAGTAATTAGTTTGAATATCACTTTAATTACTTTGATAATTGACAAGAACCTCTGATATCATTTCCCAATTCAAAGCCAATTTATTGTGTTTACCCAAGGCAGATCGTTTGGCTGTCCTCATTAAAGATATGCAAGCTCTACTATCAATATTCTATTAACAAAAATATATATATATATATATATATATATATATATATATATATTATATAATATATATATATATTATATATATAATATATATATATATATATATATATACTATATATATTATATATATATATATATATATTATATATATATATATATATATATAATATATTAATATATATATATATATATATATATTATATTATTTATATATATATAATTATTGGATATTCAATATTAATGGGTCTCTCTCTCTCTCTCTTCTCTCTCATATATATATATATATATATATATATATATATATATATATATATATAATATATATTATATTAAAATAAATTAGAAAAAAAAAAAAAAAAAAAAAAAGTTTAAAAAAAAAAAAATCAAGAATTTCAAAGACCTTTGATAAGACTTTAAGCATTCGAAAAAAATCAAGACTTTTTAACCGTATTCAAAATGTGTTTTTTTTTCAAGAAAAAAACTGTCAGTGGATTTAGACTCGCATTTTGATCGGAGTTTTTGGATTTGACTTAAGATTAGGATCAAAATAATCCCTTCCCCCTAAAAAGATTTTGCAATGGAATATAAATATATACTTATCTTGAACAGACAAAGAGTAAATGCTTTTTTAATTGTCATATTGAATTTTACTTAACATATTTTATTGTCATAATCATAAAAACAGTGGTTGATTAACCTAGCACAATTTTTCTTCAGTCAGATTATTTCAATTAATCTCTTCTCTCTCCCTCTTTTTTTTATATATTATATATTATATATATATATATAATATATATATATATATATTATTTATATATATATATTTTATTAGATGAGCGATACCAAATTTTTACCGTTACCGATACCGATACCGATACGATGCCGAACCAATACCGATACCCGATACCTGAAATATGCCATACTTGCGATACTACTACCGATACCGATACTTTATCCTATACAAACCGATACCGATACCAAAAAAAGGCGATACCGATACCGATACCGATACTGGTATTGGAATATACCGATACTGCCGATACCATACCGTACGATGCTTACTCCATCCCTATATATATATATATATATATATATATATATTATATATATATATATATATTTATATTATATATATATATTAATCATATATATATTTTATATATTATATATATATATATATTATATATATATATTATCTTATATTATATGTATATATATATATATATCATTTATATATATATATATATATATATATATATATATATTTATATATATTAAAATATATATATATATATTATATATTAATATATATATAAATTAAAAGCAGACTGCAAAGCAGGGTTGATAGTGGCATCGTAATGAGTGTAACATCGATAACCAATAACCAATAATATTGACAGGATTAAACTAAAACAAAAAACTGTTACGTCGGCCAAACAGTCCTTGCTCCAACTTGATCCACAGACACCTAGGAACATCTTTCCGAACCCAACTCCCATTCTCATCTCCTGAACCTTCCGCTATCCTGAACCATGCCCACTCTCTGGATCACCCTTTCCATTCATCTAA
>SEYY01018592.1:15000-22891 GCA_009176605.1 Armadillidium nasatum | reverse complement strand
TTGAAAGTTGGAAAAATAAAAATCTTCAGGAAAAAAATCAATTTTATTTGTTTACCTATTGAAATATGTTAATTATATGTAGAAATATATTGTACCAAAGTTGTAGATGTACTAAACGTGGATAATTTGCGCATATCATATGCCATTTTTTTTTTTTTGTACGACTAATACTCTCAGAGAAAAAAGTGAATGAAAATCGATTATTTTCAACAAAAAAATTTGGCACCTCCCCACACAGCTGAACAGACACCCTCCACACTCGAATCAAATCAACAGTCTTACTATTTTCCCAAGTACAACTACTGAAACGAACTCACACTCACATTTCATATTAAACCCAACCAAAAACCCTAAAATTACTTCACCAACTGAATAGTAATTTACTTTTAGTACATACTATTTCTCACAACTTAAAACTGATAATTTAAAACTTCTTCTTTCAAATACTATAAATTTAATATTCTGAACTAAAACAAACCGAACTAAAAAAAAAAAAAACTAACAATATACTCATCTTATTCACATCAATTTGCCCTTATTAAACCCAAACAATATATATATATATATATATATATATATATATATATATATATAATATATATATATATATAATATATATATATATATATATATAATGTTAAACTTTCTGCAGTCGACACCACCCTGCGTCATGAGGATATGGTGCAGTATATATATATATATTATATATATATATATATATTAATATATATTATATATATATATAATATATATATATATATGATGAATATATTTTTTTAAATAAAAAATTTTTCCTTTTCTGTTAAATTTAAAATCCTGAAGTTCAATTTTTGAATTTCCTTAGCTTAAATGTATAGCCCCTTTTTTCTGCTTCTTACGCACACAACACAAAAAACGCAAAAAACGTACAACCTCACACGCATGTTTGTGTGTATTTAGGAACAAGAGAGAATTACATAAAGAAAGGATCAATCGTTTGGAAGTTGTGTCAGCCTCGATCAATGTAAATAAAGAAAAATGAACCTTAAAAGAATTTGTTTTTGAGGAACGTCAATGTATTATTTTAATCCGTATAAATTTACAAGAGAAGTGATAAGAGAGATTGAAGTGAAGCGAATACATATGTATATATGTGCCTGTACCGTGGCATAACGGTTGGGGTGATTAAGTTATGTACTTGAAGGATCTGGTTCGATCTCATGAGGATCCCACGAAGTTGGAGGTTGGAGGTTACGATGGCGAGGAAAATGTTTCTGGAGGAGAGGAGAAACAAAGCTAAAGTGTAACAACGGCATACCTGCAAGTCGGCTTTCACCGCAACTGTATATCGGACCCTTCTTTACCATGCGAAATGTAGAAATTAATTTCATACCTTTTATGGTAAATAAAAGTTACTAATTGCTTTTGAGTTTCTAAAAATTCGTCCAATTTTCGAATTTATTTTTTAAAATTATTTTCAAGACAAAATTTTGTTTCCTTAATTTTCACTTTGCATTTCTTGATGAAATAATTTAGCTCTTAATTTTCTCCTTTTTTATTATTTTTTGTTATTTTTTTATTTTATTTTTTATTTTTTACTTTTTTTATATTTTTTATTTTTTACTTTTTTTTCTTAATAATGCTTTGAAAATTATCGAATATTATTTTCAGTGACATTCAGTATTAATCTTGCTTAAATTTTCCTCTTTTCTTTTTTTATTTTTTCAAATTACTTTTTTCATTGAATAAGCTTAATGTAATATCTGACATTTCATATATAATATATATATTTATATATTATATACCAAGAATGCACATATAACAAATAACTTCGAAAGTTGACTCTTCCTACTACTTCAAACCGCTCCTTTCAGCAAACGAAGAGTAATCGTCCTCCAATACATCACATCAACCAAATGAAGAAAACATCGTAGCAGATACTTTTGTCCCGCATTCTCCGGTAACAGTAGAAGCTATCTGATGCACCTGATGTTCCTATCGACTCTATCAGTGGTTCCTATAGAGTACACTTTCCAGAAGAAACCCCCTCCGTCGAGTACGCTTCCCTGAAAATGTTCACTCCGTGTCTCGATGGGGAACTGATATATATATATATATATATATATTATATATATATATATAATGTATATATATATATATATATATATCTATATTATGTATTATTTATATTGTTAATTATTTAATATAATATATATAATATATATATATATATATATATATATATATATAATATATATATATATAGTATTATACATACTAATATAATATATATATATATATATACTGTATATATATATAAATACGAACAATATATATATAAATGAATCCACATGGAGACCCTACTAGCCGGCATCCCTCAAAGGCGGCCTTCACCAAAAGGGTCTCCATATATATATCATGAGAAAATATAGTATGGAACTCCAGAGACTTTTTCATACAACTATGATTTCTTTGAAAACACACTTGCTCAAACTTAATATTCTCTGTGTTTCTTTTTCTCGTCGTGATCTTTCTTGGAAGGATCAAATTACTTCTCTTTCAAATGAAGCTTCTAAGAAGTTGAGACGAAGAAGGAGAGACGCCTTTGTAAATTCTTCACCTCACTCGAATTGCTCTTTAAAGGGGTGGTGTTAGCCCCATTATGGAGTACGCCTTACATATTTGGGATGGTTACATTCCTTAAACTCTCCACGAAAAGGTGGGTCTAGGGTTTTTCGTCTTTTATACTCTTTCGCTTTCACTAACTCTTTAGCATCATCTTTCCTTCGAATTCTTGCATCGTTCGTCCTATACCATTACTATTACAAAGGACACTGCTCTTCTGAACTCTCCCGTCGCATAACTCTTCCATTGAAAAGAACCCATTTGACACGACTTTCTACACATTCTCATCCTTTCTCTGTCAATCTTATACCACAAACTTAACCACTATGCTACTGGTAAAATCTAGAACCAATCCCTTTCTGTTTTTCCAATTTTTTTTGACTTGCAAACTTTCAAAAGCCGTATATCGGGACATGTCAGCTTTTAACTTGACTAGGTTTCCATTATTTCTCCAGTTTAGGTGAAAATTAATAGACCTCAAGCATTTGCCACAATAGGATATATATATATATATATATATATATATATATATATATATATATATATATATATATATATTATATATATATATATATATATATATATATATATATATATATATTATACTTTCATGAAATTACAATGTAATACGATGTAGGTAAGATATTGAAAATACCAGGTTTATTTTATTTCATTCTATTTTGTTTATTTATTTATTTATTTTTATTTGTCTATTTATTTTATTTTATTTTTGTATTTTTTTTTATGGTCCAAGGCTGCCCCTAGAATTAAGCTGTTCATCTCAACTCTTATTACATACCTCCCTCCCTTGAGGAGAACTAGTGCGATTATGACTCATCTGACCCCAATATTGACCGCTATGCTCATTCTTAAATATACTCTATTAGTAAAGTCTGGAACGCTCTTTCTTTGTCTATTTCACAACGTTGATGGATCTTCCAACCAGATATATATATATATATATATATATATATATATATACGATATATATATATATATATATATATATATATATATATATATATATATATATATATATATATATATATATATATATATATATATATATATATATATATATATATATATATATATATATATATATATATATATATATATATATATATTCTCAGAAATTGGAAATCGTCACTTGCAGACGGAAAGGAAATAAAAATGGGTCTTTTGTGACTAAGAGTTGCAATGTTAGTTATCGAGTTTAAAAGAACCACTTTTTTTTTAACCTCTATTCATATCCTATTAGTGTGTGTGTGTGTGTGTGTGTGTGTGTGTGTGTGTGTGTGTGTGTGTGTGTGTGTGTGTGAGAGAGAGAGAGAGAGAGAGAGAGAGAGAGAGAGAGAGAGAGAGAGAGATTTGATATTGAAGGTTAATGTATATATTCTTTACCTTGATATTAGTTTAAAATAATATATTTTGGATTACTTATTATTTTTATTTGTCAGAAATTGAAGATTGTTAATAATTATTTTTTTTAAAAAATTTATGCATACGTTAAAAAAATTATT
Source organism: Armadillidium nasatum (assembly GCA_009176605.1). Classification (NCBI taxonomy): domain Eukaryota; kingdom Metazoa; phylum Arthropoda; class Malacostraca; order Isopoda; family Armadillidiidae; genus Armadillidium; species Armadillidium nasatum. Next base: position 18,764 of record SEYY01018592.1, on the reverse strand, counting down.
ATTATTATTATTATTATTATTATTATTATTATTATTATTATTATTATTATTATTATTATTATTAATAGTTGAAATTTCCCTTCCAATTTTCAAAAAGATTTCTTTGTTCTTCTAATTGCTGACCGGTTTCGTCCGCCAACTTCAGACATCATCAGAGATTGGATTCTAATAGATGAATAAATTAAAATGTTAAACCAAAAGTTAATTTAGATTATAAATTTTATATAATTATTTTAAAATAAGTATTTAGTTTTTTGAGCTTCACATAAGGAGTTCCGAATTTAAAATGATAGAGGATTGAATCTGGTATTTTCTCCATCTGTCAATCAATCAGTTGCGTAACCAGTAAATGTCGACGTACAATCAGACATTATTTATATTATTTCATTATTTATTATTATTTTTTATTAATTAATTATTATTTTATTATTATTATTATTATTTTTATTAATTATTATTATTATTATTATTATTATTATTATTATTATTATTATTATTATTATTATTTTTAGTTTACTTTTGGGCTCAGAGAACGAATTCCCCTCCTCGAAACCCCTTTTTGTATCAATACATATTAATTATACGATGATTGGTTTGTATAAACTCTGTAACTTAAAATTGAATAAAGATTAAATATTACCAATATTTCTAAAAAAATTTTAATCATAGTCAGACATTTTTTTGATAATATTAGCTTTGTTATAGTCATTATTATTATTATTTCTATGACCCTTACTTTTTTGTATTATTATTATTATTTATTGTTATATTATATACATCATATTTGTATTTTATTTTGTTATTAAAATAAATTGAAGATCTACGAGTATATATTGACTAAACTTTGGGGCTCAATGGCAACCAATGTGCATTACCTTAGAAGCCCCTTTTCAGAGACCCCGACAGCTAACAAATTATTATTATTGACTATTGTATTTAGCAGTATACGACCTACTGTAATATTGTAAACTTGTAAATGTACTTTCCTCTGAATAAACTGTGGAAATTTAAAATTATTATTTTTATTATTATTATTATTATTATTATTATTATTATTATTATTATTATTATTATTTTTCTTATTATTGGATCTGATTCGTTAACCTGTTCACTAAAGCGTATGCGTCGTTTACATTTTATAGATGTATTAAAAATAATATATAGGGTTATGTGATAACTATATATATATATATATATATATATATATATATATATATATATATATATATATATATATATATATATATATATATATATATATATATATATATATATATATATATAATATATATATATATATATATATATATATAAAAAATATCGAATATATAAAAAAAAAAAAAAAAAAAAAAAAAAAAAAAAAAAATGGGTAAAAAAAGATTAATGGAAATGTTTGAAATTATTGAACAATGAATATTCATTCTAAATGTATAATTTTTCATCAGATGATATAATAATGAAATATAAAATAAATTTATATGTCAAATTAAATCTTACGGAACAAGATTCAAAACTATGACTATAAACCCTCTAATGATGGCTTTTCAAATTGGGTTGTTAAACTTCTATCCAAATTTCTACGCGGAATTTACAACCCGAGTTTAAACAACAACTGTTACAACCCTGAAATGCTCCACCAAGTACACCAAAATTATCACAAGAATGTTGTACATAATTTAGAATGAACTTTAAGAGGCGAAATACACACACACACACACCTACACCTGCACACACACACCTACACACACACACACACACACACACACACACACACACACACACACACACACCATTTTAATGATTTGGACTAAATTGAACGAAATTTTGAAACGTACAAGATCGTAAAACGAAGGTGTGATTAAATCTGAATTCTGTTTTTATTAAGCTCGATTTTTGAGCTTTCGAAAGCGCTCAAGAATATATTTAAAACCTATTACAGTCTTAAGTTATTTATAATAAAGATGAATATTAAATAATGGTTACTAATAAGTACATCTTTTTTTATTTACCTTTAGGGTAAATTTTCATACTATATATATATATATATATATATATATATATATATATATATATATATATATATATATATATATATATATATATATATATATATATATATATATATATATATATATATATATATATATATATATATATATATATATATATATATATATATATATATATAGGTATCTGGAAAGTTCTGAGCGTTTTTGAAGGTAACTCTTTTTTTTTAACGCTTCATTGAACACAAATGAAAAGTAGTAACAGTTACAATTTTAGTTCTGTGTGCAGTGTTAGTGCATTTCTCCTTTATTCCAGACTAAAAAGTTATTTTTCTTTCACTCTCGTTACCCTTTATTAAGATTTAAAATGGAAAACCAAAAATCTCATATTTAGAATGTAATGCTTTTTTTTTATTAAAAAAAAAAGCGGAAAGGCTGCAAAGACCTGCAAAGCCATTTGTGAAATTTATGGTATCATGATGCTGTATGTGAATCGACCGTCCGGAGGTGGTTTGCAAAATTTAAAGCTGGAAAGTTCAGCTTGGAAGATGACAATCACAGTGGAAGACCTTTGAAATTGGCCACTGTTTTGAAGGAAAAAAAATCGAAGAAAACCGAAATATCACGACAAGAGAATTTGCAGAGAAGTTGGACGTTTATAAAAGTACGGCTCATGAACACCTAGTAAATCTACGATACATTTCTCGCTATGATGTACGGGTCCTTCACAAACCCCAGAAAAGAACTTCTTTGTCCGGTATTTCATTCCCCAACTGGTGACTGGTGATTAAAAATGGATTGTGTACGACAAAGATCCTGGAATTTGCGTAAGAATCCCCAAAAACAGCAACTAAAGAAGGATATCCACGCAAACAGCAACTAAAGAAGGATATCCACGCAAACACAAAGCAATGCTTTGTGTTTGGTGGGATCATAAAGGCATTATTTATTTTGACTTCTCCAGCAAAATCATACCATTGCTTCTGATGTGTACTGTCGTCAGCTGACAAATTTGAACCAAAAAATCAAACAATTGAAAATGCACGACAAAGATCCTTGAGTTTGCGCAAGGAACCCCAAAACAAAATCCAAAGAAGGATATCCACGCCAAAAAAGTTATGCTTTGCATTTAGTGGGATCATAAAGGCATTGATTCTGAGCTTCTTCCTCAAAATAAGACCATTAATTTTGATGGATACTTTCGTCAGCTGGCATATTTTACCCCAAAAAGTCAAAGATTTGAGGCCGGGAGTCGTCAACAGGATAGGGGTAGTGTTCCAACAAGATAATGCAAACCAATGCCCTTTTAGCTGCCCGAACAAAGTTATATGAACTTAACTGGGATTTTTTACTCCATCCACTATTACTGACAGTGTGACATCTGACTACCACTTTTTTGTCTCTACAAAACTCCTTACAAGGAAAAATATTTAATGATTTAGATTGTGTCAAAATGCACCTATGATAACCTTTCCTCTTCAAAACCAACCAACTTTAATACTGATGGAATATTTAAATTGCTCGATAGATGGGCAGAAGTCATTAATAATATGGAAATTATTTTATAGAATAAAAGTTATTGAAGGGCAAATATTTATATCTCTTTTGGCATATTAAAAACGCTCAGAACTATCCGGACTACCAATATATAGCCTCAACATACTTATCCACTTCTAGTTTGCCTATTCTCTGTTATTTTCCATTCGAAGTAGGAACAAGATAAGTATCCAGCCAGTTGTGTTAAACTCCCACACATTT
>SEYY01018590.1:135000-137500 GCA_009176605.1 Armadillidium nasatum | reverse complement strand
TTTTTAAACATATCACCACCGCTCACGGGCAAAGCCCTATTCAAGGAGAGATGGTATAGTTATGGGGGCCAAAAATACTCTCCAAGACGAAATTGAAATACTATAAATAGAAATTGGAGAAAAGATTATTTCTGAATCATAATTTAAAAACTCTAAAATATAAAGTATTAAATTTTTGCATGTCTGTCCAGTTTCTCATAAATTAAAATTATTAAAATCAATGTTTTGAAGATATTACAGAGTGTCGCACTTTCTCTCGGCCCAAGATATGCACTCATACATATCAAAATATTAGTCATCAGTAGAGGTGGACCGGATAGTAATTTTTTACTATCCGCGGATGCGGATGCGGTTGCGGATATTCAATTGCGGATATCCGCAGATGCGGATGCGGATAGTTTAAATTTTTAAGTTTTTGCAATAGATTCTTGGAATTTTAAATATAATATCCAGAATCTATGTTACCAGGGTGTGGGACGGGGACCCAACTCTTGAACACCCCACCAACCTCTTTCCCCAACCTCCACCCATTTGGAAAAAGGTTATATATATATATATATATATATATATATATATATATATATATATATATATATATATATATATATATATATATATATATATATATATATATATATATATATATAGCCAGTAATTCAGTATTACCTTCACACTTAACAGTTTCACATATTCCATTTGAAGTTAATAATTGGTAAGTTATTTTTTAGAAATAAAAGCTTTTGGGCTCTTTCAGGTGAAAGTTTGGTTTCGCTTTTCGTCGTAAATGAGGCCTGCTCCACTGAAAAGACGCTCACTAGCAACACTAGTTGAAGGACATGCAAAATAAGTCCTTGCCAGCTCAGCAAGAAAAGGGAAACTTTTGCAATTATCTCTCCACCAAACCAGTTGGTCTTTATCTGCCTCCAAACGTGGGAGTTTCAGATAATTTTCAATAATCGATATTGTATCCTTTGACACTTCTGACTGTGATTCTTCATCGCTGCTGGAAGCTAGAAGATCTTTCATTGATTTAGCAATGCTTAAGCTAACAGATTTTGTTTTTTTTTTTGTATCTGACAGCTTTTGCTTTTTCTTGAAAGGCGTTATTTTATCTGTTTCTATCATCTCATCGCATAAGCATCCATAATTTGATTTTAACATTCTGAGAAACAAGTGGTTTAAAAATTTTGTTTTGTACCTAGGATCTAAAAAGGTTGCAATTGTATAAGCATCATCATTTTCCAGGTTTTCAAATCTGTCGTTCATCTCCTTCATTAATGCTTCAGTCATCCTTGAAACTCCCTTAGACTTAATAACATTTGTTAACACAACTTTCAATGTTGAAACAAGTGGTATCACATCTGACAAACATGATTCAGCTGAACTTATAGTCTTTGTTAATTCTTCAAAAGGCTTAAGGATATTAATACAATTATTTAAAACGTCATTTTCGTCAGCTGTTAGAGGCATTATTTTTGTACTGCTTGAAGCATAAAGGCAAATGGCCTCATTAATTTCTCTCATCCTCTCAAGCATATGCAAACTACTATTCCAGCGTGTTTGAATATCTTGCATGACAGAAAGTGGATGAACATTTAATCTTGTTTGTATTTTCTTCAGCTCATTTTGGGCTACAACGGAGTGATTGAAATGCGTAGCAATTAACCTACATTTGGTTATTAAATCGGATACACATTTTTGACTCAATGGAATTTTTAACTACTATCTGAGTTTGGTGTGCAAAGCAATCTACATTTTTCACTCTTACCAGAGAAAGTGCTTTTTTTATATTTGTGCCCGAATCCCTGACTACGCAGTGCACTTCATTTAATGAAATCTTCCATTTTGTTCAGCATCTTTTCAAATACAGTTTCAAGATAGTCGCCTGTATGGCACTCAGAAATAGGTTCTGCATTCAAAACAAAGTTTTGCCTTTGAAAGTTTTTATCGATTGCATGATACGTGAAGGATAAAAGAGAAACTCCAGATGTGCTGTCAGACCATTCATCAATTGAAAATGATCGATTGCATGTATTAATTAGGGATGATACAGTCGATTCTATTTTACTTGCTACCGACGAATACATTTCCTCACATATCAAGTCTCTGTAAAACTTTCTTTGCTTTAGCAAGCTTCTTCCATCAATCTTTGAAAGCCTAAATCTTCTACATGAGTGAATGGCAAATCATCTAAAACCATCATTTCAGCAATATTATTATCCATTGATATTGATTTGCTATCATTTTTATTTCATTTTTTCATATTTCCTAAACTTTTAATAATTGTTTGTTGCTTAGTTTTTTCTTCAAAACTATCCGCGTATGCGGATGCGGTTGCGGATATCCAATTGCGGATATCCGCGGATGCGGATATTGGAAAAATGATGCGGATATCCGCAGTTGCGGATGCGGATGTGGATATCCGGTCCACCTCTAGTCATAAGTTAATTAAATTTTATTTGTGTGAATTGTGCTAACATCAAATCAAGCTTAGAAAGTA
>SEYY01018590.1:125000-127500 GCA_009176605.1 Armadillidium nasatum | reverse complement strand
CATACAAAATCAGCATTGTGTTTTCCACATAAATAAATAAATAAATAATAAATAAATAAATAAATAATAAATAAATAAATAAAATAAAAATAATAAATAATAATAAAATAAATAAATAAATAAAAATAAATAATAATAATATATAATATATATATATATATATATATATATATATATATATATATATATATATATATATATATATATATATATATATATATATATATATATATATATATATATAATATATATATATATAAAAGTTACAAAGGAGGTGAAAACTTTCCAAGTCAACAAAGTTTCAGTCTAAAGCAAAAAAAAAAAAAACTTTAACAATTTCTTTTCCCATTAAAATTAAATAAAGAATTGAAGTCAAAAAGTTTTGATGATTTTGGTGTGACGATGCTTCAAAATATAAAGAATTTTTTTTATTATTATTTTTTACTTACTTTTGATATTTTTTAAATTATATTTTATTGTTTCATTTGCCTCGGTCGGACTAAATAAAAGGGTTTTCTTCATAAATAGTAAAAAAATAAGTCTAAATAATGTAGAAGTGAAGGGGAAATATTTAGACAAACTGACGAATGGGAGTACGGACAAAGGCAAAGGTGAAAAGCAATCGAGAAGACAGACAATCAGACGGTTACTATAGACAGTGAGAAGGGAATACGAACAGGTAATCGAAAGGGGGCAATAGGAAGACAAGAGGAAGGAAGGATAAATAAACAAGCATACAGAACGACAGAGAGACATAGGAGAACGATGGACAAATAAACGGCACAGATAAGCGTACAGGTAATCAGACAGGTAGACAGTCTTGATTCTTCTCTCACAATTCGAAAGAAAACTTTCAATTTCTCGTTTTTTTTTTTTTTTATAAGCTATCTGAATACTAATTTCCCTTTCGGGTTTCTCTCTCTAATTTTTTCAAACATTTTATCCAACACAAACACCACCTCCACTCCACCCCTATCCTCCCACACACAAACATACTCACAAAAGGACAGTCGCAGTTGTGATTCAAAATTGCATTAACTCTTAACAGAATCCTGTTTATATTAATCCTCTACAGCAGCAACTCGTTAAGCATAATTTATACTGAATTTAAATGTTCCTAATTTTTATTCAAATTCGTACGAAACTAATTTCAATTTGCAGTTTCTACCTACTTTTAAAAGTTCAAAAAATAATGATAAACTTAAACTAATTGACATAATAACAAAAATAGTATATAACGTATAAATTTTCTTCAAAACAATAAATCGTCAAGTCTTGTTCGAAGCATGAAATATTTGCTATTGCAATTAAAACTGATTGCACAATTTTTTTCCTTAAATAAAATAAAAAGCATCATCTAAATATTTCCAAACGATAACACATTAAAATCAATGCAAATAAAAAATTTGATTCCAAGGAAAGGTTCGTTACATGAGAAAAAGGAAAAAAAAAAAAAGAGAGAGAGAGAGAGAGAGAGAGAGAGAGAGAGAGAGAGAGAGAGAGAGAGAGAGAGAGAGAGACAGAGAGAGAGAGAGAGACAGAGAGAGAGACAGAGACAGAGAGACAGAGAGAGAGAGAGAGAGAGAGAGAGAGAGAGAGAGAGAGAGAGAGAGATACATAGACTGACATAAATAGATAGATAGATGGAGAGAGTAATTTCAAGTTCCTGATAATTTTAATCTTAAACCAAGAGATAATAAACAAAAAATAATAATAAATCTTGAGGAACAAAATTTAAAATAAAATAAATTTTGATGATAAAAAGAATGCAGAGAACGTGTCACACAATGATATATATCTGTATATGCATAAAAGAAAAAAGAAAATGAATGTGTATCATTTCTACACGCTCAGAATAGCAAATAAATAGACATTTATGAAAATGTGTTGCTTTGGAGGATTTGTTGACAGAAACAAGACAGTATTTGCATTCAAGTGAATGAGAAAATTGAAAAATGTCTGGAGGGAAATATAAACAATTTCACCTTGAAAATAGTTTCGAAAAATAGATTCAAGTTACATAATTTTACATATATACATAATGTTCATGAATATTCTAGATAAGGCGCTTCGATCCTCTTAATTCTATCAACGGTTGAACCTTTCCTTTTTATATACTGGAACATTTGAGGTAAGAGATCCTCTACTTAAGCTTCTCAAAGTATTTAAAGAAAAACATTAAAAGACAAAAAGAAATAATAATATAATGACAGGCACCTAAAAACACTTTATCAGATCTATCTAATGGTAAAACCTTTAGGGTGCAGCGATTCTAATGATATATCATATACTTTGCTCCGATAAATCCGATATAATCGGTAACGGAAACCGAAAAGAAATATCGATATCGCAAAAAATAAGAAATACAAAATAATGAAAAAATTTACCTGAATTTATTTGATTGATGAATTTCTTGACACAATAATAATAATAATAATAATAATAATAATAATAATAATAATAATAATAATAATAATAATAATAATAATAATAATAATAA